>PNEQ01117678.1:0-65118 GCA_003012365.1 Medauroidea extradentata | reverse complement strand
AAAAATGGCCGCCGTTTTCAAAATATTACCAATTGATGAACAAAGTACACAAAAATTCAGGCAGCCAATTAAAATATGAGTGCCAAGATTAATTAACTAAAGAAAAATATTTCCCCAAGTATTTTATACTATGCTAAAATATAAAAATGGCCGCCATTATAAAAAATATAAACGTACGACTATCTAAATACACAAAATTCAAGTCAGTATCGTAACTATTATATGTGTACTAAATGCAATACAATTCTAAAAATATATTCCCTCAGATATGTCAAGAATTTCTAAACATAAAATAAAATAACTAGGACCTACCGTTTTAAAAATATTATTATAAAATGAACGAAAAACGCAAATAAATGTCAAGTCAAATTTCCAAGCTATATATTTGAAGCAATAATATTAAACATCGGTAATAATTTCCTCACTTGTATCAAAATTAAAAAAAGCCTCATTTATGTAAATATAAACGCAGGATGAATATAATGTACAAAAGTCAAGTCAGCTTACTAACTTGTATATGTGTACTAAATTTTATGAAATTCTGAAAAATATTTCCTGAGATATGATGTACTATGCTAAAAATATAAAAATGGCTACCATGTTGAAAATATGAACATAGGATGAACGAAATATACAAAATTAAAGTCAGTTTTGTATGGAGTGTATGTGTACCAGGATGAAATTCGGTCCACTGGTTCAAAATTTTTAGGGGGGAGGGGACACATACAAACTCACAGATCACAGACAGGAAGGTGATCTCATAATCCTACTTTTTCCCTCGGAATGTAGGCTAAAAATCCCAAGAGGAATTGTTCGAAACACACAGAAAATACAAGTAATATTTATGTATGTGTGGACTACAACCAACTCTGCTTGCATTTTCCTTTGTTGTTCCTCTTGGTTCAGTCTTAATTCTCTGCGATCATGTAGCACTGCAGCGACGTGTGTGTACAATATTTCACTAAACGACTTACCCTCATTGCAAGACTCTTTCAAAAACAAAGACGTACAGTAGGAAGTAGGCGAGTATCGTGGTGTGTAAGCCACGCTTGGGCAAGAGAGCCCCCCCCCCCCTCCCTTTTTCCGCGGCCAAATAGCGTGGTCGCAGACCAGCTCGCGACGCAGACAAACAGGACGCGACGTAAACAAATGTATGCCGGCGTGGACAACCCATGTCCGGTACACTTTCCGCTGTCACGCCAAGCCGCTCGTGTGTTACGAACCAGTGATGCCAGCTTGACAAGGAAACTTCCCACAACCAAGAGAATAACATGTGCCTTACGTGCACATCTGCAGCTATGCTTCATGGTTATTGGCAGCGTGTGTTTGTTCAGACACGTCTCTTATTTGACTCCGCCAATCAGGGTAAAGTTATTGTGGCAGCACGCGGCTATGATTCGCCCGTAGGACCCCGAGATAAGCGAGAGTTCAGATATCTATACTCCATCCATTCGAAGGTTGCAGCTAATTCATGCAAGTTAATGACAATAAAATTTTTGCACAGCATACGTTTCTTTTGAAATATTGGAAAAAATGTAAGGTAACTGTATTAGGCACACTCACAATGTGAGGAATCAAAATAAAATTAAAATGCTTTGATTTATTTCGTTAGCAATTATTATTTCTGCTGCAACCTTAGACTGGATAGAGTATAATATGTAATCGTGAAGCAGAGCTGCAGAAGTGTACATAAAGCTTTGTAACCGAATTGTGCAGAAATCTTGTCGTCACAAAACTGCGGCACTACACGAGGGTCTCAAGTGTTGTCCTTCAAGGTCTCAGGAATGGCCGCTGATGATCACAAGTCGGTACGTCGACGAGTTTAGGAGGAACACATTTTTTTGTGTTATCGGTCCTCCGAATAGTGTCTATGATCACCGTAAAAAACTTCTTCAAATGTTTGGGAAGTAACAAACGTAAACGCAGTATGGCACAGTTACCATACTTCCGTCTTGTAAATACAGGGACGTCATTTCAGGTTTTTCTTTTTTTACGGGGGGGAGGGGGGGGGAGGGAGCAAGATTTTTTTCTTTCGGCGACAGTGACCTTGTTGCATCTTTTTTAATAATTAGGCATGTACAAATTAGAAACTTTAATAATAAAACTTCAGAGTTGTGTGCATAAGTTAGCATTATTTAAATAACAAAATGCCAAAAAATAAACTTTATACACTTAAAATTCTACCCCCTGCCGCCCCTAAATGACGCCCCTGTGTAAATATGCAAACTTTTACACTGGTTACAGTACAAGGCTGGTAACTTCAGTATACATTTTACTGTTTTATAATAACGTTTAGGAGTGTTACGATGAATGTCTAGGAAACAATTCTATCGATACATACTTTCTTAGCGCTCCTATACGCAGGTGTGGCAAATTTACAAACTATTTTTTAGAGTGAAGACTGGTAGAATCTGGGTCGGCTTGGTGTAGGTGTAATAGTTCGAAAATTTTCTTTTCTTTCTATCGCTGATTCCCCTGACAATTTATTTCTATATGGGTGGGATATGAGGGTCATATAAGTTGCAACGAGCCTCGGTGTTTTGGCCACTTTCTGGCGCTAAATATTTTTGTACAAATTTTCGCATTTTATCCTTTCCTGAAGCGTCGATATGTCATATGTACAATTTTCCTTAAATACTGACGAATCAGGTAAACCTGTAGTCATAGTGTAGTGGGAAGTTCTAGTCGCGTATTCCTTGTCAGACTGCTTGCCTTGGACGTAGACAAGAGTGCAGAAGAGAAGTGTATGCAGGCTGGAGTACACGTGGTAGTGGGAGACCCCCCTGCCTCCTCGTCTACACTAGAGGGCGTCATCAAGTGTACACGTGCTGACCACGCCCAGTCAGGGTGGATACTGCTCGCACGTGTTGAGGGATCAGGTTGCAGGCCTACAGCTGTCTCTCTCAACATCCACCCTCTACTCTACCAACCCTTCACTGGCCTCTTTGTGCTTCTCTCCCCTAACTGGGTCATTACTACCCCCGTGCATAAAGACCACACATACACAACTGACAACACAGAGAGAATCATTAACCGCCATGAAGCCCACATTTAACCCTTTTGGTCTGTCTTTAAATTGCTCTCTCGCGCCGTGTGCAGAGTTTTCCATTAGTAAATCATAACAATATTTCTTCGAAATTAATAAAAACATAACAGCGCTTTTACATTGTTCATTGCCTTTGGTATTAGTATTCAATTCATTACCTGATGTCTTTGACAAGGCGAGAATCAAATCCTTGTTTAAAAGTACTATATGGCTTCTTGCGATGCCTATATTGGTAAGATGTTTTGCATTTGTGACTTTATAGCAAGGTAATTTATTTTCATACAGCGTAATAGTGACGTTTTTTAAAAACATGTTGCTAAATAAATTCGGCTTGTAATGACCCACCTTAATGGTACCCAAGTGCGATAAAATCATAATTTTATATTTTTATGAAATATCGGTAGTTTTGTAGACGACACGTTTGAGTACCTACAGTTTACTCTTACGAAACAATTTTAGCTCTCGTAGTGCGTCAAAATCAAAATCTGCACGATACTCTGGCGTGCAAATATTAAAAACGAATTGACCACTTAAATGAAATAATTCACAGTGAAACGACATGCCATGAGCTATGTAACAAACAATAAAAAAAATTTCCAGTGAACAATTTTACATTAAAAAAATTTCTGTATTTTTAATTTTTCTTGTTCTTTTGTGTTTTTTTTTTTTAAATTCAAAATATTACGTTGTGGATTTCTAAATGCCTAGTTACGTAGCTCAAGGAATTATAGTTAACCGTGAATTATTTTATTTAAGTAAGTCAATTAATAACGTGCACATTTTGGTTTTGATGCACCGTTATGACAAAACTATGAGAGCTATATTTGTTCCGTAAGAGGAAACTGTTCTCGAAACTACGAAACCAACACTATTTCATAAAAATATAAAACTAAGATTTTGTCGAACTTGAACACCTTTAAGATTATTGGCAGCGTGATTTGTCTATACAGTATAAGTCTGGCATTTGACTTCACCAACCAGAATAAGGCTACTGTGACAGGATGTGTATGTGTTGGCCAGTAGAACACCGGGATAATTGAGAGTTTAAAACATACAATCATTGACCATGAAGCACAGCTGCAGATGTGTCCACAAGATAATGAAACTAAATTATCCGAAAACATTTTCGCCAGAAAGTTATTTGTTCTACGCATATGTATGTGTAAATGTATATATGGAGGCTAGTGTGGTTGCGTATACACCGTCCCTCAAGGTTGCCCCCCCCCCCCTCGCCACGGTGACGTGCTATAGGAGGAGTAGAGACCCAGTGTCGACGGCCTGAGCTGTGATGAACCAGGCGGATCACGCAGTGCTTGTCGCCAGGATGTAGAGATCGTGTTTGTCCGTCATGTATCCCGACAGCTCCTGAACACAGAACACGCGAGCCTACAGAACAACACCCTCTCATGCTACCTCCGCCGCCTGCCTGCTAGTCCTCACGTGCCCCAGAAGACTTAGGTTTCACGAGACCGAAATTCGATGACTAGAGCTGGTGATTTTTGGTGAAAAGAATCATGCAACGTTTGGTATCAACGCATAATCCTAACATCTGCACCTCTACTTCGTAGCTATTGGCACAGCGTGTTTGTGAAGAGAAGTAACTTAGTTCATTCGACTGTGCGACACCACATGTCTGTGACTTGCGGGTCGATCTCTAAGACGTCGAGAGTTCAATCAGCCAATCACTGACCATGAATGAAGCTACTTACTTTAATGCTGGAGTGGTAAAACACTCGCCTCGCGTTCTGGAGGACCCGATTTCGATCCCCGGCTCCGGTCATCCTGTTTTCGGTTGTCCAGGGTTTTCCGAAATCACTGCAGGCGAATGCTGGGATTGTTCCTTAAATAAACCCTGGCCGAGTCCTTCCCCTCTTCACCGTGTACCTCTCCCATGACCTTGTGCTGCTCGAGGGCACGTACGACAAAGTTTATCTGCAGTTGAGCTTCGTGGTTGTTGACAACGTGTCTTTGTGTAGAAGCGTCACGTATTTGACTGCACCAATGAGAACAATGGTATTGCGACTACACACGTCTGTGATATGCCAGTACAACTCCAACACGCTGAGAGTTAAGAACTGGCAATCATTGACCACGGAGCAGAACTGCAGGAATGCGTAAAATACAGGATATTCCAAACAAATTGTAACTGAAACTAACATATCTACCAATAGTCAATATGTATAAACATAATTCTGGGTTTTGTTGTAGGGTTACCTGAGTGACTTTGGGCATGTCTCAGTATAACGACCAAGATCGGGGATGGTGTGCATTTGTTTACATACTCTGTGATACGTATAGCATATGGACGTGTCAGCAATTCAGTTACCATTTTTTTTAAACACTCTGTACAATGAAGCAAGTTGGTGCAGAAATATAAATTCACGAAAATCTGGGGTTCCTACCGATAAGTAGAGATCTAAAAAATTCGCGGATTACTTTGGGTACAAGTTAGAACTCAAATACACATACGTTTGGGCCACTTTCGAAGCTGGCGGGAGACACGTATTTGTGAGCTCCGTGTTAGTAAAAATGTTCCTTGACAAATTGTAGGTTTGATGATGGTCAGGGTCCGACAGTTTTCGCGGAAGGATTTTTGCTGCAACTTGTTACGATGTGTTAAGTTCACATCCGCAGTTCTGCTTCGTGGTCAGAATCTCTCAGCTTCTTGCTGTCCTACCTTCTGCTCATGTGATGTCGCCACAGAATACTTAGGAATACAGAAGTGAAATAGCTGGTAGGACAGCGAACTCAGTCACACACGCCAGCAAAATGGCTTCCCTGGCCAGCAACATGGTGGAGACTCCTACCGCCAATCAGTGTAAGGCTGCTGCCCTGCTATCAGTCAGCCAGGCCAATAGGAAACCTGCAGTAACATGCAGGAACCAAACATACACGGGGTTGGTAATAAGCGGTGAAGTTCGCGCGTATCAAATAAGCCGTCACGTTATTTCACATCTGTATTACTGTATAGTCTGTGCCGCCGCAGTGGACTGATTGGCACATTCAAATAAGTGACGCCTCTCCACAAAGACATACTTACAATAAATACGAAGCATAGCTGCCGATGTGCACGTAAGGAGTTGAAACAAAGCGGGGAAAATTTTTTTTCGCAAATAGTTCATGGCCCTATAAATAATATGTGAACATGGATAAACGTAATGAACTTACCAGCTGTTGCTACAGCCATGGTTTCGTGGCGTGAAATTCTTGTACCACTTGGTTTCAACACTAAGTGCATATTTGCAACATCTGCAGCTGTGCTTCATAGTCTGTGATTGGATGTTTTAAATATCACGTGGGTTCTACTGGCAAATCACAGATGTACACTGTCACAATGTTCGTAATTCTGATTGGCGCAGTCAAATGACAGACGTGTCTGAACAAAGCCAAGCTGCCAATACCCACGAAGCACGGATGCAGATGTGCACGTGAGACATTGAAAGAAAATGATGCAAAATCTTCTCGTGATAAACTCGTGGCTCTGAAGAAACTTGGCGCAAGGAAGTCTCCGTATAAACTAATGAGATTTGTTAAAAACGTTTTTATCTCATCCACGACCAGGAGGAGTGAAGTCGTTGGCCATTATGCATGCATGACATCCAGTTTGTTCCGTTGCTAACTCGCAAACTTTGAAAGTTCTGAGCTGTTGTGAATCGTGTACATGACTTACAGAACGCAGTTAAACAATGGACTTTTGGGCGACACACACTTGAATAATTAATCGCGCTAGTTCCTGTCAGAGCGACCTTCTTATCAAGTGTCCGTGAAGCCTGTGACGTTTATCACGGTGGACCTTGGACGAGGCTTGTAGCTTCCCCTGTCATTGGGTGCTGAACCAATAATTATGACATTAATACAGGAGGGAAGATAAAACAACACTGTAGCCAGACAAGTGAAGTCATTACAGCCGGCTCTGATAACCTCTGTATACGTCGAGAGCCTGATAGTGTGCGGCGATGTGTCCTCGGTCCGCCAACCAATTGTTAATAGTCCTTTTCATTTCTTCGCTATTCAAGATTTTAGTAAATTGTTTTTGTAGTTGAACAACGTAAGTAATTGCCTTAACTTACACTACGCACATTATACAGGATGTTGCAAAATGCATGTAAATATGTTGGGAGTGGTAAGAGGGCGTTTGACGCAGTGGCTAGGGCACTCGCCTGGCATCAAGGCGGCTCGCGTTCTATTCCCGGTGAAGTCATTCCCCCGGTGTTCGCGTGACGGGCTATGCCTCTGATGGGCGGGTTTTCTTGGCGATACCCCGTTTCCCCCGCCCCTTCATTCCAACGGTGCTCCATACTCACATCATGTCAGCCCTCACCAGCGCTAAATACCTAGGCCTTAAGAGGGCGTGGACATAAATTGTGACACCTCGTAACTCCATATCGCATCTATTCAGAAAAAAAGGAGAGAAAACTATTTTATTTCCCTCACTCTGAGAGAATGTACATAATTTTGTATAACATAATTATAAAGTACATTTTTGTATCTATCTTTAACCATTTTTCTTTGGAAATACTGTATTATGATGGTTTAAAAGGGCTTGAATGTCCTATATTCATAATATGGAGTTACGAGGTTTTGCAATTAAGGTAACGGTATACTGTTCAAACTGTATGAATGGTACAGAGCACCCAAGATACTCATGACTTTCAAGTAAGCATATTTAAGCAGTTTGTTTGTAATTTCAGCCGCCTGTTCTAAGTGTAGGATGGTAGGGACTGTGGCCTAGTTACGCCATATAGTGCGTGTACGCCGGACGTTGTTGTCGTCACAGCAGTTTGGCGCCCAGCCAGATGTAGGAGCTTGCCTCTTCTTCCTGTTCCATCCTCGCTAACTGTGTGTAAACAAGGTCCTTCCGCCAGCCATCCTTGCTCTGTAAGGACCTCTTGTATCTGCAGCCACACAGCATCACTACACTCTCACTGACGAGACTGCATATGTTCAACCATGACAACACTTTCAACCATTGCTCCTGTGTGGATCTCTTGTTAAGATTCAGGGGCGTCGTTTCAGGTTTTTCTTGGGGAGGAGGGGGGAGGAGGAATTGAGAATTTTTTTTTTTCGGTGACAGTGACGTTGTTGCATCTTATTCATTAATTAAGCATGGATAAATTAGAAACTTTTGTAACAAAACTTCAGTTTTATGGGCTTAATTTAGCATTATTTAAATAACAAAATACAAAAAATATATAATTTTTGTACACTTACAATTCTAAATCCAGGGAGGGCATTTGCTCCCGTCCCATCTGGCCGCCTAAATGACGCCCCTGTTAAGATTACTTTTAAAAATATTCTTCTTCGTAAAATTTCTTAGAAAATACTTAGAGATGGTGGAAAATAGAAATAATTTTTCGCGCCACTGTATTTTGCATAACAATATAGCGGCCCTTCGTCTTGTATGATTATGGGATGGTTACGTAGTTGTTTAAGGCCGTTATTATTGCCTCGAAAAATTCGCGTTTTCGTTTAGAAACACGATAGGATTCAAACAACTGTAATCTCAAGTCGCTATTCAGTTGTCACTAGAGATAGTTGCGCTAAACGAACAATAAAGAAGCAACGAAATGGAGGCCCAATCAAATGTCATCAGTTTGTCGGCGAACATTCCATGAGTAAGTGCTGTCTGACTGAGGACATATCGATGGCTTAAAGCACAAATATTCTGTGTCAATTTTTAGAAACCATAAAAGAATATTTCATATTGTTCTCACAACTACCAGTTACAAATTATACTATATGTAGAGACACTGGAAAATCGCGGGAATAGTTGATTGTTTGCTAGGTTCCAACATGCTGTATACAACACTGAATGTTTTATTGGCTATGGTTTATTTGAAGTATTGTTTCTCTCTTCAACAGACCCAGTTAGAACTGTACAGCTTGGACACACAGCGTATGTGATACGCCACAAAACTGTTCACACGTGTCACGGTTAATATACTATAGTTTATTGGAGACTGTTTTTAACATTTTTGCGATTTTCCGGTGTCTCTAACTATACGTAATATTTTATTTCCATGATTTCCACTATAATGTGCATTATGAACAAGTTAACTCTGCTATCAAGTTCAAACTCTATTTTAATAAATATTATTTAGACGATTTGCATGGGTATACATATTTTTGGAGGCTAGCGTATAGACCAGAGAACCAGCGAAATATTCAGGGCACTAGCCATGATCCATAATGTATACTGCTATTATGGTAATTATTTTATAAATCCTAAACGAGAGCAGATAACGAAAACTGTGTACAGTTCTGTTAAAAACTGTGTAAACTATGTTAGATATTTTTCTCAAGACAAAAGCCACAATTGCTTCAGCTAATTATGCAATTAAGCAAATTCTCATTAATGAACTAAACAATCGTGTCTAGAAAAAAATTAGTCTACGTAATTCTAAACAAAACTAGCAGTTGGTACATAGTCTATTGATATATACCACCGCCCAATAAACAGTGTACTGTTGTTGAAAAACTACCACGTAGAGAAATAAAAAATAACCAAATATAATATTACAACATGGTACAGGTAATTACCATTTTCCTGTCATACCTGTATAGGTATTCTGAAAGAATGTCAATCATGTGTTACACTGAATTTTTACTTTTCAGGCAGTATTAAAATGAATTTGCTGTGCAATGATATTTTTCCTTGATCATTTCACTAGAGGTCAAATAATGTAAATCTAGTTACCTAAAATGTCCCTTATGGTAAATCAGCTGCTAGCAGCGGCAGCAGAGAACACACGGCACCGCACGTCGTCCATTTCCGGCGGCGCACTCGACCGGAAGTCGGGAAACGGAGCGCGCAGTGGCCGCCCCGCGATTGGCCAACCGCGACCTCGCACTGCTGCCAACACTGCTGCAGGCTACGTCTAGCAGGACGCGAAAATGTTTTGTGACAGAATGTTCTCCTAAACACAACTTAGCTAGGACCCGGTAGATATCGCGATTTTTTGTTACGCCAGAACTTGTTTCAATGCATTACGCACACAGCTGTACTTTGTAGTCTGTGATTGGGTGTTTACAACTCGTAGCATCTTCGGTTTCTACCCGCCAATCACATACGTGTGGTGTCGCAGTAACTTTGTTCTGATTGGCCCTAGCCAAATAAGTGACGCCTCTATACGAAGACAAGTTGCCGATAATCGTGAAGCAAAGTTGCAGGTGTACACATAAGGCATTGTAACAATGGTTAGAGGTACGTCAATTTCGCAAATACATTCCAGGTCAGGTTGAACGCCAAAAATGTATACTTCATAATCACGTGTGTGATTAGCTGGCGGCTGTCACGGAACGCATTTGACTACTGGAAGCCAGTAGTAGTAGTAAATAAGGAAATAATTCATAGAGCTGTCGCTTGTAATGTTGTAAGCCAATAAATATTCGACTGTATCCAGAGTGTGTACAGGACTGAGCAGTCTAGGCTATTGCCAGACGAATCTGCGAAATTAAAAATAAAAATAAAAATAACAATGGTACATAATATTTTCGCAAAAATTACCTGCCGCTAACTGTAGTATATTCTGATTTACATCCCTTTCAACACTAATTTGACACGGTATCAACTGGCTATAGACTAACAAAAAACGTCAGGCTAAGTTTTAACGAACCTAAACTGTTGTTGGCCTGTAAAATGTGAACACGTGAATTACGTGCACAGAACGACGGGTACGTAAACACATGAGAGCCTGACAATGGTCAAATTTTCCCTCGATAAATGAGTATATCTAATCTTAAGAGTTCGCAGAACTGCAGTTGATATCACCTGTAATAGTCGCGGGCATTGGTTTGTAGGGGGAACATTTGACTGTGGCTGGACTCCAGCCCAACGTTCGTATTTTGAAATTGGCTTGTCCCCATTTGACTGTGCACTTCTACCTGTAAAACAGACAAACCGTGCCACGTAACCGTCGCCCAACAATGTAACGTACTTGATGGTAAGTTTATTTTAAGGCGCCGTCTACCACAATTGTCATCTCCATGTTTTTTTTATTTGTACTAGATTTTTTTTATTGTTTTAGACACAAAATGTGACTAAATTTGGCTCATATGAAATTTTTTTTCTCCTAGTTTTCTCGTAATGGCTTGTTAAAGTAAAAATTTGCATGTTTCCATTTTAATGACACTACAACTAATTAACTTACCAAACTGACAATATTCACAGTGAATAACGATGTTGTACGCTAGAAATTCAGCTATGTTAAACCTCAAAATAAAATATTTAAAAAAAATTATAGGTTTTTAAATATTTTTATTTAAAATTTTAGTATTTTTATTTAAATACAAAAAAAATATTCTTTGTTTATATGTACGTGAAATTGTAGCCTGCGACGTCTTTATACACTGTGAATTTTTTCATTTTGGTATGTCAGTTGGGTTTTGAGTAGTCCTTAAAACGGAAACATGCAAATTTTGACTTTAAAACGCTATTACGCGAAACGTATGTGAGATAAAAAATTTCGTAAGAGCAAAATTATGTCCCATTTTGTCTAAAATAAGAAGAAAAAAAATATCTGGTACAAACAAAAACGTGGAGATGAAAATTGCTGTAGACGCGCCCTTAATATGCTACATGGCCTTAATGTGTCAAATTTAACATTAACATAGTTTTTTCTTTAAATTACTGTAAATTTGGTAGTGAAGTAGAGAACGAAATTTAAAAGCTGTTAACGTCTAATTAATTGCGCAGTGTTGACTTTAGTGGTTCGTGAAGTGCTTTCTTTACCGTAAACGGGCCTATACTAAAGATTTTCGACATTTTCTTTATACTAATCTGTAAAATTATACAGTAACAAGACGTATTATCTTCTTTTTGACTTTGCCATTCTTTCATATACTTGTGCAGAATTGGAGTTCACGTCGTTTGCTCCAAACTGTAGGATGAACGCCTTTAGGGCAAACGACGCGTTGCCCAGAATTGTACCTGTTGCACTAACTGAAGCCTGATTATGACCCGGTGTCTTCTATTGATGTGTCTATATTAGTGGTAGCATATAGCAAGTAACTTGCCAGTCAGAACCTGACGCAGAGAGACCAATTACGAGAGCGCACGCAACACATCGGATCCAATCAGAAACGTAAATTCTTCATGTTCAATGCGCAGCCAGTTAACAGACACGCCTTCATCAGAGGCGCCGACAAGCGTTGCACTTCTGTATTACTGCATGTTCTCTAGCTAGACTGAAGTCTCAGCGGACATGCGCGGGAACAATTTAGAGCTTCTTTAATTTGTAGGCATTACTTGCGCGGTAATTTCGCTCGCATGATAAGAAGAAAGAACTTTCATAGTATGTATACAGCGTCATGGCTGAGTTACGGGGACAGTAAAGTTACAAAATTCAACTGGCTTACTGAAATGGAATATTTCATTCTAAAACTACGTGTCATGGGCTATTACAAGAAATATGTAAGAAAATACTGTGATATTTTTATATTTAAAAAATACTGAATGTATAGGGAATATTACAAATTCAGCATTTCTTTAAATATAAAACCATTTTGCTGTGCGTTTTTCTACATTGCTTGAAGTAGCCAATGGCAAGTACTTTCAAAAATAATTCTTTAATTAATTTGATTTTCATTGATATTGTACGTCTTCATAGAATGCAAACTTTTATTATAACTTGAGACTGGGAAAATTAGCGAGTTTACTGCCTACAGGCTAGCCTGCAGAAATATCTGTGTACTTAAGGCAGACAACAACTGCTCATTAGTTGTTAACTATCTCAGTGATTCCACTTGATTTGGTCTGCATTTAATTGCTGCTTCATTACTCACTCAGACTCCTCCAGGGCGTGTCAAATGAGTCAAGGACCAGCTGCGAAAAATACACTAACTTACACGTTCTAGCCTGTACTCAGAACAACAGCGAATTTTTTTTCAGTTCCCTATTTATAATAGCCTTATGTGAAAGCTCTTTCAATCAGTTAATTGTTATGTGAGAAAACTTGCGTTAACAAGTACAACGTCTACAGAGGGAACAGAATATCGTCTATGTACATAAAATCAGCAATATTTTATTTCTGAGATACTGTCTTACAGTATGGCAACACCGGCCACGTCTGCAGCGGACTGAACTGTCGCAACAACATGTTCACAACTACACTGCATGTCGACTCCGGCCCAGCCACGCGCTCGCAACACACAACCTACTTCTCACGACCAGAACTGTACTCGCCAGGAAAACAAGTCAACTCACATATAACATGCCACATTTTAAAGGAAAACAAGAGCGGAAACGCCAGTGGTAGATTTATTAGTCTACATTCCTGACAGGCCATTTCACTTCCCAACGTTCAGTGACGGTGAGTTTCAGAACTAGGGCGTTTCTTCTTGTGAAGCGAATATAATGTGGTAGAAGTTTTACGAAGCAGCCCGGGTTTCGCGAGAAACAGTGTTAGACCTGGTTCAAGGGCCCGGCGATGAATTTAAGCAATATTTCAAACACACGTCCATACCTGCTTCCTTTTTCTGTTGGGTAAACACACCGAGTTACGTGACGCAACGGTAAGACTTGGATTAGCATCTAGAAGGACCCTGGTTCTATCTCCGATTCTGGTCATTCGGTTTACGCTTTACGGGTGCAGGCCTTACACACACACACACACACACATATATATATATATATATGGTTTAGAAGTAAAACTGTCCAAGTCCAATATTTAATGTATTATTAATTATTATTTTAATAAAATGAATGTATTTTATCAATTTGTTTTACTTATTAAGTTAATAGTATGTATAGAAGTACCCTACTTTCAGCTGTGTAGAATGGTTTGGTTAGTTTTAGTTAAGGTTTTAAACTTTCTTTTTTATTAGAATTTATTGGTTTGTGGACATGCGCTATTGCTCATGTGTTGAATGACAATGTACGAAAACGTACAAGAAAAATAAATAATAAAACACAAAAAAAAAATAAAAAAAAGCAATCCTAGAGGAATTATGTCAGTTGGTTTAACCTTTCTTTTTATAGTGGAGTAAATATTAATTGTGCATCGACTTGTATCAACGCTACAACTGTGTAGCTTTGCTTCGTGGTTCAATTATCAGCATCTTAGTGTTCTACCCGCCAATCACAGAGGTGTGTTGTTGCAGTAACTTTGCTCTGATTGGCTCAGTCAAATAAGTGACGCCTCTACACGAAGACACGCTGCCAATATCCACTGAGAAGAGCTGCAGATGTGCACGTAAGGCATGGGTTGAAACGAAGAGTTTGCTGGCTCCTGGCCATAGTTCCACGATGGACGGGACAACAACCAGAGGACAACAAGACTATGGAGTCCAGCCTGGAGGAGAGTGGACAGCGGAGATGACACAGGATAGCCTGGAAGGAGATATACTTGTCAAGCAGGAGACGCGGGGACGTGTTGTGACTTCTCTGTGAACATCTGCATCTCTTCAGCGAGTCTTTGTTTACATCTCAACTAGGCCTGCAAGTCTGTCGTCAGTTTAGACGGCACACTTCCGTGCAAACACCTCGCTTGATGATCTTACACACACAACTTCCGCGTGTTACTGTCTCACCCCCCCCCTCCCCATCTTCCAAGCTGACCTCAAATTGCGGATGCCAGCTACCATGCGCTTCAGATGCGTCGTAATGTGCAGGTTAATTCTGGTTTTTTACGAAACTATTTCTACATATGACCATTGTACCATTGTGCGAAACTAAAACGTACTTTGGACATAGGTGGAACGTCAGAATGCCGATCTCAGGCCGTTAGCCAATTATTACGTAACTGGTCATCGTACATGAGTGATGTCTGCTTAGGAATAACATTTAAATAACGATCTATGTGTGTATAGGCCATTCACGATAAAGTGAACTCTACATAAGGTTTTCTTTCAGCCGTTTTGTAGCCGCCTATACTATTTTAAATATGAAAACTTCCATGCAACTAAAGACCAGTGTAAATGTTTCAACGCTCTCAAAAGTTAACATCTACTTTCAGAATAAAACATATTTTTGAATATTTACAATTTATGCTGAGTGTTCAGTTTATAGTGAACAGCCTATATTCAAGTTCACCACCACCCATCAATTTATAACTAGATACCTGAATAATTTGCGCTTTCATTTGGGCACAAGTGGTAACCTACAATATATCACAACTAGATTATGCACATTTAAAGATAAGGTACAATTTGACAAAAACTATTGTTCACAAATTATGTTTTTAGTTACTATAGTATACAACGAATGAAAAACAAGCAACAACACAGTATTTAAAAAATGTGTTATTATTTTATTGGTGTAATAAGCTAAAAAAACACGACCTGCAATATAATAGTGAACTGTGCTGCTATTTGTTGTCATATGTCTTAATATCTTATATTAAGTAATTCAGTCTGTTCCTGCATAAAACTCAAATAAAGTATTTAAAAAATTGTGGGTTATCATTGTTTACCCCACATCTTTTAATTGTAAAATGTAATGTTTATATTAAGAATTATTTTGTAAAACCCTTTACTTACTATACGTAATCGAATAATTTTAACAATAAAGGTGACGGGGCCACTTAAAAATAGTTTGCCAAATATGAGCGAGAGAAATACATGTTAAGAGGAAAGTGAAAACATTAATATTTTCACTAATTGCAGCTCAGTTAGCTAGGTTATTTTCCGCACACTAGTCTATGTTCTAAGCATAGCGTTGTCCGGTACTGGGCTGTATAGTACATTATTATAGTAGCCTGGAGGTATAGACTAGTCTCGCAGGGCTTCCCTGGACCGGGGGAAGCCCATGTAATACAGTATCCCTAACAACCTGCTTCCTGCCTGAGACAGCAGATGTCGCTCGCGTGCCTCGTGGTTAACCGCCTTGTGCAGGGATGTCGCCTATTACTGCTCTCGTGAGGATGCTACCAGGTCGTCACGTCACTACATTACATCATATATCACTATTGTAATGTACCCGGGTTCAACGACCTGTCAGCTAGACTCCACAAACCTGTCTTCACAATCTCAAACTATTTCTCATACATAATAACATTTCTTGTGTATTTCAATCAAAGTGCTGAGATTTGAAAGACTAAATTTTAAAATTTGGTATTGTGTAAATACACATATATTTTATTCTGTGGGTTAATATAGGTGGCCTAGTAGCCTACAACATCGTTATTCACTGTGTTTTTTTTTTTTTTTTTTTTTTTTTCCAGTTTGGTAACTGAGTTGGTTTTAGTGTCGTCCTTCGAACAGTAACAGGCAAATTTTGACTTTGACGAGGTATTACGCAAAAACTACAAGAGATAAAAAATTCCCAAGACAGCAAAATTTAGTCACATTGTGTGTCTAACATAAGATAATAATATCTGGTACAAATATAAAAATAAAACAATGGTGATTATAATCGCTGTAGACCATGCCCTTAAGGGTGTTCAAGTGCGATAAAATCATAATTTTATATTTTTATGAAATATTGTTAGTTTTATAGACGATACTTGCGAGTACATTTTACTACTACGAAACAATTTTAGCTCTCATAGTTTTCTCATAACGGGGCGTCAAAGTCAAAATTTGCTTGTTACACTGCCATGCAAACAGTAAAAACCAACTGACCTACTTTAACAAAATAATTCACTGTGAATTTTCATTCCATGAGCTATGCAATAAAACGTTAAAAATCCTACAGCGTAATATTTCGAATAAAAAAAAATTCGCAAAAGCACAAAAAAAGTTGCAAATTCAGATTTTTTTTTTTAAAAATACAAAAACAGTTCGCAGGATTTTTCAAATGTTTTATTACGTAGCCCATAGTATGTTACTTCACTGTGAATTATTTCACGTACGTAAGTCAATTGGTTTTCACTATTTGCATAGCAGCAGAACATGCAAATTTTTACTTTGATGCACCGTTATGAGAAAACTATGAAAACTAAAATTGTTTCGTAAGAGAAAACTACACTCACAAGTATCGTCTACAATACTAACAATATTGTATAAATATAAAATTATGTTTTTATCGCACTTGAACACCCTTAAAGCACCCGCCTGGTGGCCGTGTGTTTGTGTGAGTGAGGCACGACGCCAAGGGCGATGTTGACCGGCTCATCTGGTGCGGTATCACCTCTACTGCAAGACACTGAAACTACGTGCAGTTATATCGTAGGACACTCGCCTGACTGACACTTTCAGTGGTTACCCCATCTTTTTATTGGTGGAAAATGTTAAGTAAAGTCCAATACACCCCTCTATTGTAGTTTCACACGAATCCCTTCAGTAGTTGTTTAGATATAATAGATTGAAAAAGCCGTTTTCAGTAATTTTGAGGTGCTCTGGAATGGTCTTTCTAATTAACGTGATGTTTTAAAACTACTATTCCGAGGTCGTTTTAAGTGTTTGTTCTTTTCGTAAATGCACGCATTATAAATACGTTTAGTAGTTTCTTAGATAAAAGCGTTCTGCTAGCACGCTGCAACGCTGGCTACAAGGCAGGCAGGCGGGCGCCTTAAGGGGCCTCCCTAGATAGGCTGTGTTTGTGTGTGAGACAGGAGAGGTAAGGGTGTCGTTGACCAGCGTATGTAATGTATTATCGCCTCTACGTGCAAGCCTCTCAGCTGGCGTGCAGTGCTTTACTATTATCTTCTATCCTATGGGACTTTAAGCGGTGACCACATTATTTTATTTGTGTACAACATTACACAGTTCAAATTGTAACGCTTGTTTCTATAGTTATGTTTTTCGGATCCGGTTGTTGTTTTTACAGATACGGCAGTCTGAAAAAGCCATTTTTAGCCGTTTAGGGAGCCCGAAAATAATATTTCTAATAAACGTGCCGAATTTTTAAAACTGTAGCGACATAGTGTGATGTGTGTGTTCTTTTTGTAGATGTGCAGATATAATTCGCGTTAAATTGTTTCGTTAAAAAGAACTAGTAGTCGTAACTCGGCGCAACACATTTGAAGCGCAGGTAGGCAGGCCCCTTAATTCTCAGGAACAGACAGAAGTGTAGATTTGTAACTCATTGTACTTCTAAATTGAGAGTGTTCTCTCTCTCTCTCTCTATCTATCTAGCTCTCTGTCTATCTATCTACTTATATCTCTATATCTGCAGTGTGGTATAGTTACGAGCTCACATCAAACACTTCCCGTAGCACGTCCTAGCAACCTGATACGTCGGCTATAAACTTGTCGATAATGCATACTGTAACCTGCAAGTCCATTCCAGAATTTAGATTTCTTTATGTTTAAATTTTGTTGCAGCTGTCTATTTGTTACGTTTTAATGCCTTTAATTTTACATGCTTAATTACTATTCTCAATTGTTTCAAGTTACGGCTCAACCTCATTTTTAATGATATGCGTGTGCATGTGGTATTTGTTTGAAATTTGGTTAAGTGTAAGAGAAGACATCTTAGCCTTAACGTCGCAAAAAAATTAAAGACTAAATAAATATAGAAAAACTAAATGAATAATTCATTTGAGAAGCAAGTTTTTGTTACACCAGATATGTTAAACATGCGTTTCACACTTGAAAAAATAGTTCACAGCAACTTATCACAGTTTAATAGGAACTTTATGACAAGGGTACCAACTAGAATGTGAGGCCATGGGCGAATGCTTTTTATGCCTGCCCGCTAGACACGGCCTTTCTTCCAACAAAGAGACGTCATCATGCAGCTTCTCATCTGGAGCGACAGATGCTACTCACATCTCGTGACTGCAGCTGTGCGGGAGAGGGGTGCGGGGGCGGGATCTCTAGTTTAGTAAACTGCGAACACGTGCGCTCGACTCTTAAAACGTTAGGGTTGTTATGGGATGGGAAGGGAGGCAGTTATCTCCCCGCCATAAAAACTGCAACACTGGCTTCGTCGCTCTGGAATACGCATTTTTTCCGAAATGCTCACATATTAAGTTCAGTCATGATTCTGCGGTGAAAAATTTTTTTTCATCACTTATCTTCAATGCCTTATGATGCCTCTCAATAGTGATTGCGAGTTGGGATTATGTCCGCTAATAACAGGTTTGTTGTGTTGCATTAACCTTGTTCTGATTGGTACAGTCAAATATGCGACACCTCCACACAAAGACACGACACCAATAACCTTGAAGAGTAGCTGCAGATGTGAACATAAGACATTGAAACAGGTTTCTGAGAAAAAGTATTGCAACAAACTCGTGGCTATACTTTTCAGGCAATAAACAAATGTAGGAGTTTAGTTGCTGCATGAACACAGTTTTATGACTACAACTATACTTGCAGCGCTCGGGTGTTCACGTAGACATTGCAACCATTGAATAATGGAATTGTGTCGAAATAATCAGCCGCGATAGAAGTAATCGACTCAACGTCAAATTGCATTTTTTATTTGTCAACTAAATAGGCTATAATTAGGGCTTCTGTTTATCGCAGAAATAATTTAGCCCCAGTTTGTTTCAGTGTCTCACGTGCACATCTGCAATTCTGCTTCATGGTTATTGGCAGCGTGTCTGTGTGAAGAGCCGTATCTCATTTGACTGAGCCAATTGCAACAACGCCTGCAACACCACACGTCTGTGATTTGCCGGTAGAATATACCAAGGCTCGTGACAGTTAAAATATCCAATCACTGACCATGAAGTAGAACTGCAGATGTGCACTATGGCACCGAAACAAAGTGGGGCAAAATTATTTTCGCGAAAAACAAGGGTCATTAGAAATAACTGGACACTGGTTTGGACCTGAGTACAGCTCTGTTCGTGAATTACACTTCTTTGCTGCAGTCCTCTGTAATGGTCACTTATTTTCTTACAACTTATTTCAATGCCTTTTGTCAACGTCTGTACCTCTGCATCGTGTTTATTGGCTGTGTGTCCCTTTGAAGTGATTTCTCTCATTTGACTGAGCCAATCACGTTAAGGTTATTACGTCTGTGATTTGCCAGTAGAACATCAAGACGCGTGAGAGATCAAACATCACTGACTATGTAGCTGAGCTGCAGATGTCCTCGTAAATCACTGAAACAAAAACATGTTCCTGTTTAGGACCTCTCTCCTAGTCTTCAAAAATAATTGTATACATTGTAGCCAATATCAATATAGCTCACTAGCTACTTGTTGACGCAGTAGTGTACCGTGATTGGATCCTTGTATCTGTTACTTAATTATGATTGGTGCATGGAACTGAAAGAGGTGACAATGTGTCAAGCCATTTGGAAAGTTATACAAACTTGTGTTTGAATTGGACTTTGTTTAGCGTCAATAAATAGGCTATTCGCAATTCTTAGATATCATTAAACAATTCTGTGAGATTTTTTATTTGAAACAGTCTTACAAAATTTATATTAGTCATATAAACCCAGTAACCACAGGATATATGAGTAAAATACTTTTTGTAAGGTCGTTTCAAATCATAACGTCCCGATTATAGGTTGTAAGGGTCGTGGATTTTTCGCGTCTCTTGTAATTGCAGTGGCATAAACTTGTTTTTTAATTGCTGGGGTATAACAGGGAGGAGGTCGAGCTGCACCAATAGCCAGCGTAGTATCGGTAGTACGTGTGAAGTTAGTGTGGAGAATGTCATTGCCCTGTAGAGACAGCTTCATGTCGCCTGTGTCTGATTACGCGGTCTGTGGGCCAGACGGAATGTCGCCTTCATCATCCTATTAAGACCCTCGACCACAGATAACAATCAGGACGCTATGAATACATATTACACTTCACTTCAGCTGATAACTGTCAACATGCCTTATATACGACTGTATCCACCAAACTGTCGCTATTACTCCTACTATGTCACAGTGAGTGACTACATTACGGTGAAACAACCTACTAAACACTTTTACTTAAGAGTGCGTGGTAGATAAATAAACGCTCAAAACATCAGTTGATTTCTACGCTTTTTTTCAAAGCCAAGATGGATAAAATACTCAATGACAATCCTAGATAATGGTATTTGTCAACATTATGAGTAAATATTTATCCAAAATTACTAATTCGTTACGCATAATCTCTTGCGCCGCAGTTAAATGCACGAGGTTCCGGCGTCAGAGATTGTGCCTCAGAAGTTCGTAACACTGGAAACAATTTTGTTTACAACGTTGGCTAAAACTATTGTCTAGGATTGCTATTGTTTAGTTTTCGCATATTGGCTTCAAGAAACCTACGGTTATAGATGAATGCTTTTAGCGTTGAATTATGTACCACGGCCTCTTAAGAGAAAGTATTAGACAATTTTATTATATTTCTATTTTTTTTTGCTATAACTTTTATTCAAATTGTATTATCAAAATTTTCTCTTCGGCAAAGCATATTATATATTCTTGGTAAACTGATTGATATAAATAATAATGGAACCTTTCGTTAATTTGCCATGCAGAATCATTGCAAGAGAATTATAGGTTAACTTTCAAAAAGTATCGTGCATTGATTCTGCATATTCTTCTCTTATGGTAATAAAATAGTGTTGCACTTCAGATAAGGTAATAAGTAAGTTAATGCAGTATGTAGAGAGAAGGTACGGTGTAAATGTTGTAAAAGTGGATGTAAGGGAAAGTCACATATTACGTCACGAATCACACCGGATCTACTGAGTCACGACAGGTCGTGGCATTCTACGTTCCTGACATACAGTTAGTTACAAGCTTGCACTATCACGACCAACTGATCTACACACGACTCCAGCTCCGCTATGGTTATTCAACTGTCTCGCGTCCTTGAAGGCTCTGGTTTGATTCCTATCACGTCTAGCTCAGCTTTTCCCGCCCAGGTATGCATGAGTCAGCACGGACTACATTCATTTTTCATAGAAAATTTAAGTCGAAAATGTGTTTTCAGTTTGTTCGTAAAGTGAATATCCTGGTGTAGGTCATTCGGGATAAAGTGAGCACTAACAATTTAAACTTTGAAAGATAACATAGACGTTACTGCATATAATTCAACATTAAGTATATTCCCCTTACTGATCGTATGGTTGGCAGCGGATTGCAGAATATAATTCCGTGTATTTTCCTATTTAAGTACAGCACTGAAATAAAACTAACCGAAGTCGACATACTTGTATTTTATATAATTAATATTGTTTTTAACAAACTAATAAATGTACCTACTGACTATACAATTTATCTTACACGTGCAAACATCAAGCGACGTGTACAGAGAGCGTGTGAGGTAAGGAAATATGCAGGCGATAAGGGCTAGACTGCCTGGTGCGTCAACGACCGTATTGTCTTTATGCGCGGGTTGCGAAAATGGCGTGCAGTGTTTTGGTCGGAGGCTTTTCCTATAGAAAGCGATGACCTTAATTTGTTATTCACGAAAAGTGCGTAGTAAAGTCCAGTGCGTGCTTCATTTTTGTTTTACGATTCCAGTTGGTATGTTTTTACGTGACAACAGACCTAGTTTTTTTTAAAATAGATATTTTGATGTTTCCTGAAATTATCTTTCTAAGCATACATAAGATAGTTTTAAATGTATTTTCTTGTCGTAGATATAAATATCAGACACACGTTTAGTAGTATTTCTTTAAACATAAACTTTTTCCTAGCAACAACGTTCATACGCGAACTGTGCAGGGCTGTTAAAAAGTGTGTAAACCAAGTGAATCCATTGAGACAAAAGTCTGTAGAGATGTTATTCGTAACGCAGTACGGTACTTAGTCATTGTGTAACATGGGTGTGGTTTTTTTTAAGTTCCCCACCCTGCGGTAGGCGCCGGAAGACAAGGGACAATCCTAGTTTACCTTACAAATTGAGGCGGGAAAGGGTTTCGAGTTTCGGCAGTCATTTGTCCGGGGGCTCGTAGACAAGCGGCGAAGAAAAGAGGGTGGAGATAAATCAAACAAGGGACCTCCCGCACTTGGGCGAGCAGCTGCATGTATTCGTTCCCTATGTTCCTCCCTTCCTTCCTGTGTCTTGCTATTTTACATCTACCATCTCCCTCTATCTCTCTCTGGCACAAAGAACAACTGACACGTGCCATAGAGAAGTGCCTTGTCTAAAAACACTTCACCCTCGCTACTGACTGACTGCATATGTGTACGCACGACTCTATGTCGCCTCCAGGAATAGCACAAGCCCCGTGTGTGCGTGCGCGTTTGTCAAAAATACATGACGGTTCTTCTGTCAGTCCTTTGCGCAGGCAAGAATGTTCGGAACAGCAACCACATGTACGGTACGTTTGTTTATACCGACACTAAGTATGTACTTCTTCATACAGCGACATGTGAGCGCTCTTGATACAGCAACGTTTCTAGGTTCTTGATCCTACAAAATACATAACTAATCTAAAATAAAATTATTTATTTAAAACTACGTATTTTTGCGTGTGGTGAAATTGAGGTAGAAAATCCTTGTCTACCACTTATCCACAGTAGCTATAACTTTTGAAATAATGTACAAAATAAGTTTTACGGTAAGAAAGGAAAAATACCTAGAAATAAAAAAATAATAGAATACACTGCTAATTACACTGCCTCATTAACTCGCAAATATTCAAACTATATATTAAAAAAAACCTACTCACGGGATACAAAATTTCAAGCCGATCAGACCAGCAGAATTGCCCACATTCACTCAAAAATAAACTGGAAAAGAGAGGATTATCTTTAAACGGCTGAACATATTCCCTTGAATCATAGCTAAAAACATCTCGATCACGTCAACTTTCAAACAAAAAAACTGCATAAAAATCGGACCATCCGTTTAGCAGCTACGATGCCACAGACAGACACATCAAACTTATAACACCCCTCTTTTTGCTTCGGGGGTTAAAACCAAAGACAAAACAATACAACAAGATGTGTGCTAGATCCAACGAAATGTGCATGTGATGGTATAAGATATGCACTACATAAAATAGTAGACCTACTTTATCTAACAAAGTATTACTTGTTCCAATAACATTTTTGTCTGATAATCAAAACTGTACAATGCACCAAAATGTGTTTTGCTGATATTTCAAAATACATGCATTTGACCGACATTGAATTGATATTTTTATTGGATTTTACGTCACGTGGCAAAAATGAATAATTTTATATTTGTACGACATAGTGTTGGTTTTATAGACTTTACTCGTGAATACATTTTAGCTCTCATAGTCTTCCCATAGTAGCATGTCAAAGTAAAATTTGCATGTTATGGGAACGTACAAATAACAAAAACCAACTGACTTAACTCGAACGAAATAATTTATATTGAAATGAGATATTATGGGCCATATGCTAAAAGATAAACACACAAAAACGACTTTTTGTATTTTAAAATTTGCCATAAATGAAGAACATTTCCACTATGTTTTTATTTCTTTTAAATAAAAAAAAATGTGGTGTGTTTTTAAATCTTTTAGAATATGGCCCATAGTATCTTATTTCAGTATAAATTATTTCGTTGGAGTAAGTAAGCTGGTTTTCGTCATTTGTATGATCGCATAACTTGCCAATTTTGACTTTGACATGCCGCTATGGGAAGACTATTAGAGATGAGAAACGTCTTACGTACAGACAGTTATCTTCCAGTATCCATGCAACAGCGCTCCAGACTGCACATATGGCATTAACACAAGTTGGTGTGTGTGTGTGTGTATATATATATATATATATATATATATGTACACACACACACACACACACACACACTAGCTGCCCCGACAAACGTTGTTTTGTCACATAAATAACTTATTGTAAGTGTGTAAGGATATGGTATATAAGTGTAAGAGGTCTAATAATAAAGAAATTAATTAATAAATAATAATAGAGCAGCGACACCTGGTGGGGATAGACTGGTATCAGCTCGTGGGGATATCTGATCAATTATCACTTGCACAGTTATCGAGCGGGTTATAAAATTATTAATTTAAAAATATTTACTAAACAATAGCACTTAGGAGTATAAAAATAGATAAAAACCTATCCTCAGACCTACCGAATGTTTATAAAAATTTCATTGAAATCGGTTAAGCCGTTGTTTCGGAGGAGTATGGAAACAAACACTGTGACACGAGAATTTTATGTATTAACTTATATATATAATATTTTTTTCACAAAACAAATCAATGGCTATGTACATAGTTTTTTTTTAAATAAAATATGGCTCTAGACATTTAGGCCGGTTTGTACCCTCTTTAAGAAACTGGGCGAGGTCAGGAGAATGAGCCGGCCATTACGTGATCGCAGGGTATATGAGGGTATCGGCGCAGCAGTTAATCTTTCTGGGAGGGGGACAAGTATGCCCAGTGGCTTATATCGTACGCCCAATACAATACCAAAATACCTCAATAATCAACATTTTTTTAGTTATGTACATGGTGAAACACAGGAATTTCTTTACCTAATACAGTACTAACATAACCAAATTTTTTTAAACATTTTTGCCAAGTAACAGTAATGATTAGTGCAAGACTAACATTTCTAGTATTTATGTTGCATGAAGATAAACAACAGGTGTTCGTTTCTGTGCAATATCAACACATTTTGTGTGTAGTGTTGGTATTACACTCTCATTATCCAAAAATTTGAAAGTATATATACGTATGTACAAATGTATTTATCTCAAAACGACATATTTTGAGACACGTTGGTATTTCATTGGGGGCGCGATATGCCTATCATCGCTTTAAATTACGGGGTTGGGGGGCGGGAGGTACGGTGGTCTTTCCTGGAATAAATGTATATTTCAAGGTGATGAAAGGGGTCTATTTAAGCAGTTTAAATATATAGGCTTTGGATGTACCGTTGGGAAGAACGTTAATATTTTTATTAGGTATTTTTCTATAATTTTATTTGGGATGACAGACCCCTCTTAAATAATTTCTCGGGGGAAGTTCCCCCCCCCCCCTTTTTTACAAGCACGTCCACGTGAGAGGGGATGAGGTAACAGTTGAGGTAGCACGAGGCTCACAGC
The DNA here is from genome assembly GCA_003012365.1 of Medauroidea extradentata. Lineage (NCBI taxonomy): Eukaryota > Metazoa > Arthropoda > Insecta > Phasmatodea > Phasmatidae > Medauroidea > Medauroidea extradentata. The sequence goes on along the minus strand of PNEQ01117678.1, from coordinate 39,252 downwards.
TGTTGTATCCCCCTTCCCCTCCCCCTTCCCCTTAGAGTGTTCTTCTGTGTGTGCCATGTTCTCTCTACTTCCTGTCCCAGAGCAACTGGATCCCATCCACCGGAAGTTTGCCGGGACACCGTTCCACTACAACTGCTCGCTACTTGTCACTTATGCTCCATTTACAACTTCTTACCTTTAAAAAAAAAAAAAAACTATCGGCAGACTTCGAAAGGCGATACAGCACAAAAAAAAATGTGAGGCTAATATGCATAACATTTAGCCTACGGTTTGTAGATACTGCCTGTCGTACATCCCTGGCGACAGCGAGGGCAGATATTTACATGTTATATAATTACGTCATTTTCTTCATTGCTAAGAGGAGAATATTGTTGCAGGAATAAAACGTAGGAAAAGTCGGGGGCGTCATTTAGGGGATTTAGAATTTTAAGTGTTTAAAATATAATTTTGTATTTTATTATTTAAATAACTGAAGTTTTATTGTTATTAAAGTTTCTAATTTACACATGATTAATTAATAAAAAAGATGTAACAATGTCACTGTCGCCGAAAAAAAACTTGCCCTCCCCCTCCTCAAGAAAAACCTGAAATGACGCCCTTGAGGAAAACATTTATGAGATATGTTTTCCAATGTGTTTTGACAGTAAACGAACGAAGTTGACATCTTGAATGAATGTTTGTATGAATATATGTGTAACTAAACCTACCTTCAGCTGTAGCTACCTGACACACTTAAACCTTTGACATGACATGGAAACAGCATAATATGTATTGATGTGTCTAATGACATACAGACAGTAGCTTGTTTGTATTGCAGATCGGCGGTCTCAAGACTATGAGAAGGGCCGCTCTGTAGTTTCGAAGGACGTATTGGGGCCACAATGACATAAAAACATTTTTATTCGCTATGGGCCCTGTCGAGCACGTGTTTTAGTACCGAAATTATTTTGTAGATAGGGTGAGGATACACTTGCTCGTGTGTTAGTTGAAGGTCTTACTTGCGTGTCCATTGAAAACACACTTCTGTTGTATGATACACATTAAGGGCGCTGCCTGCCTTGAAGCCACGGCGGGAGCAAACATAGGGTTTTACAGTAAAAGATTTTCCACGCGGCTCAGTAACGGCTGAAGTTACATATATACACCACTGACTTTTTTGTTTGTCTCGGTGCCGCGTACATTACTATAGATCGTGTTGGCAGCTTTTTTAAATACCCTGAAAATTGTGGCCAAAAAAGCATTTTTCACACAAAAAACACGCGAAAAATGGCTATTCGTAATTTATTTTCCGCTATTTTCTCTACGTAGCAATATTCTCCTTTTCTCGGCGTAGAAAATGGCTTTTGTCCGTAATCAATATCACAAAAGGTGACCGAGTGCCATTGAAAATAATTTAACATATAAACCCCCTATTCTTTCTCCGCCAGGGCTCCGAGGTAGGCAGCTCCCTTAATTGAGGGGGGGGGGTGTTAAAACACATTTGTGCGGGCCACTAAATAGAAGTGCTGGGTCGCGAGTTTCAGACCTCTGGTATAGATATTAGAAAAATTTATTATTGTAGAATAATGAAAGCCAAGGAAACATTAGACATAATACATGCGGTAGTGTTTTGAGAGATCTACATTCACAACGTAGCATTAGGAGCAGAGTCTGGCAGGCGACAGAATGGGCACGGTAACCTCCATGCAGTTTATGCGCGCCTGTTCTTCTCGTGTATAAACGCGATATTTTGGCGTGAAGGCTGTGTGCTCCTAGAAGAAGATCCTCTGTGAAACGTACCAAGAATTAGTTCAGGGATCTAGGTAATGCTACCTCCCGTGTATCGCGTGTTGCCTACGTTAAGGTTAATTCTACTACAGGTTAGAAAGAAAATACGTTTTCTTATGGGAGAGCTTGGCACAGGGAAAATTTCTGCCACTAGTTTCGCTTTGATCGCTAAGAGACCAGATAAATACGAAACCTAGTAAAATTCAACTTAAATAAACTTGGAAATTATATTTGTCATTTAATTTAGTTTTAGAGTGAAACGAAACTAACTTCACGTTTTAAATTATCCACTTAATAAATCTTAAAATTCAGGAAAGCTCTGTGATTGGTCAGTTTGGGGCATTAGCCATACCAGCGCTCAAGTGGCAGAAATTTTCCCTGTGCCAAACTTATAACATTGATCTTTCTAACCTGTAGTAGAATTAACCTTACCTACGTCTCTCCATCCATGTTTTCTACGGCGTTATTTTCTATCCCATTTTCTAGCAAACGGTTCACATGTGGGTGTTGCGACAAGGCAATCTTTTATGTTCGTTGGAGCCTACTGCTACAAACTGTGTCATTTATTAACAAAATGAAGTGGCAAACCATTCTATGCAAAAAAAAAATATTACTAAACCGGACCTGGAAATTAATTATTTATTATGTGGCACAAGTTCGGTTTACAATTTCAATTTTCAATCACATATTTTTACTTAAACTGTTTCCAGTTTTGTTGAGCGCAGTTTTCACAATGTTGGCTAATTTTATCAAGCCAAAAATGTTATGGTTTTAGCTAATATAATTGAATTAAGTTCAAATTTGTTAACTAATTAATATGATTTTTTTGTCTAGAGAAAATTACACTTCACAAACATTTTTCAAGAAAACTGTAAGGCAGTTGTACGATGTATGCTTTAGACTCAGAAAGTTATTATTGCAAAGTAGTAGGATTGAGGCTGTAAGATAGATAACCAGATACATTGAGTAACAGGCAACTGTGTGATGATGTGTATATATGTATATGTTGCAGGCGACAACAATCAAGGTGTATGCAAAGTGTCTGAGGCCAGACATAGAGTACAAGACTCTAAGCATCACCTTCCAGACAACATGTCGCGAGGTTGTCACCTCTCTGCTCAACAAGTATCGCATGCGACACCGCGACCCCAACCTCTTCTACCTCACCATGGAGGTCACAGTGCGCAAGGCGGGTAAGTCCTACCAGCTGGACCGCTGCCAAATTGCGACAATTTCCCACAACTGTGGGAGAAACATTTTTTTGAAAAAAAGGGAAATTTATATTTAAAACCTAACGAATATGAAGGGGAATTTCAATATTATCCGTTCCTCTGTTAATTTATTCGCAAGTAAAATTAATTAGTTAATGAATTTTTAAATTTTAAATCACATCTGAACTTACCTTTCAATCACAGCAACTTAGAGAATAGAAAAGTTTGTAGTGAATTTTCAGCTGAATGTTGGAAACCCTGTTAAGTTGGTGGTATGTGTGAATTGAAGCATCATAAATGCTGCAAGATGAGTTGTAGCTTTTTTTTTTTTTTTTTTTTTTTTTTTTTTTTTTTTTTTTTTTTTTTTTTTTTTTTTTTTTTTTTTTTTTTTTTTTTTTTTTTTTTTTTTTTTTTTAACTGCTTTTTTTTTACTGAGGTATTTGTAATTTTCATTGTCGGAGGTCAGTTGAGAAAAAAGTTAAAAGCAAGAAAATGTTTTGGAAATTTAATCTTGGGTGCCTGGCAAAACTTCTCCTGTTGTAATAAAAGTTACCGGGAATCTTACCATAGTTATACAGGGCCATTGCATGGAAGTCTGGTGTCCTAGGCAATTTCTCTTTTTCATACTCAGTTTTTTCCAATTCCTTAAAGCCATATTAAGTTACCTTTCATTTATTTGGTAATAGTCATGAATACCTCAAAAATATTTTTAAAAATTTATTTTTATCCTTTCCACTCACTAAAAAAAACTCAAGTAACTTATATTATGTAATTTTACTCCATGACAATGATTCACAACTTTCAGAGCCATCAAACTCAGAGACACAAGCTATTGTAACTTGAGCTTACACACACTACTTGACTCTGACGCCCGTAAACCGACATTTGACTCTACTACAACACAAGTGCCTAGTGCAATGACTAGCAAAAGTTGAGTCGATGAACGTGAAACCATTCCTGATACTATTAGTCAGTTGATACTAAGAGTTAGTACTCATGATGTGAGCAACAGGAATCTACTTTTCCCATCTTACTGCAAATATCTAACATATCATACATGTTCTGTATATTTTAAAGTGATCTAAGACATGAACTTAAATAGGTACCATAAATGTGAGACTAATGGCGTAACTTGAAACACTTAAAAAAAATTTTTTTTTCAGCCTTGAGCTAAACATACTTTACTTGAAAAAAAAATAGTCACAGTGAATGTCTGCATAAAAGAACATTGAATTTTACTTCCAGCTGACTCATGCAGAAAATAATAATTATTTTAAAAAATTTCAGAGCTATACGGTTTGTTTCAAGCTACCTCATTTTATGGTACCGTAAAATGGGGTGAATAGGGACAAAATTTCAAATCAAAAGTTCCAGTACGCAGTTTTAAATCAGAGTTTTTCCTAAAGGTTGGCAGTTAATGATTTAACAAAGAGTTATTATTGTACTGAAATATAATTTAATTTACAATAAATTTCTAAGCTAGGATTCGGTTTCAAATTTTGTCCCTATTCGCCCCAGCGTCCCTATTCACCCCATTTTACAGTAATTACATACATTATTACGCTTTTGCTTTTCCAACTACAAATTTTGGGTCAATAGCTGGCTGGTACAACATGAACATTAAAAAGTTTTTCTTTTCTATATAAATAGTAATTTCTCTGCAGGTTACTGCACCAGTGAGAAAAAATTTTCGGACACTGAAATTAAATTTATATTTCCTGTGATGTCACTGTAGATTTTTAAAATATAGCCGCAAAGTCATCTTTTCGTCATGAACATGTGATTTTCTCATGCAAGAGGTACAATATATAAGCAAACTGTTTTATTTTTTTAACATTGAACAAAATACAGACTTGATGAACAAAACTGTGGAGCTGCCTGGCCAGCTTGCAGCTGCAAAAGTTAATTTGAACAGTCAAGGTTAATATTTAATTACTTCTCAACATACCAATTTTAAAGATGAGTCTTTCAAACAAAGATTGGTGGTCACGAAATTTCTGTAAAGAATTGCCTTGTTATAAGCTTACAAATTTTAGTACTTAGTATTAAAATTGTAATAGAAAACTTTAAAGTCTACAAAAAGTATTTGGAAGTAATTTTTTAGGCATTAATTTTTGTTGCAATATTTTTAAAGAAATTTCATGTTGAACACTTTTCGTATGAAAGAGTTACCGTAAACTGGGGTTACATTGTGACAGATAAAGGTGACTTTGTGCTGCTCAAAATATTTATTTTGTGATTGGTAAAAAAACTTAAAATTTTTAATGGATATGTTAAATTAATGGCTTGTATTACTCAAATGCAACTACTTATTTTTTATGCAAATATAATATAAATAGAGTATTTTGTGTGTCACAAAGTCACCCCTACTGTCACAGAGTAACCCCAGTTTACGGTACCTTTAAAATTAGTTCTTTGAGAATTTATGTGTTTTAACATTGATTTCCCATTTAAATCTGTGCCTGCAAGTTGTAAATGCTGTGTACTTAACTTCGTATTTAAACAGTGTTTCTGAAACGTACCACAAATATTTGCCATGTCATAGTCATCAATTTTTTAAAGGAAATATCTAACATTGATCTCATAACTGTTGGCATGCACAAGCAGTCCAATCCAGTCCCGCATATTTGAGAGAATGTTTTCAACTAAGAGTTTACTCTCGCTTGTTGCAGGTGTGCGAACAGTGTTGGTGCTAGATGAAGACTCGAGGCCTGCCGTCCTGCAGTCCTGCCACCCTCGTGGAGATTCTCGGTATGCTCCACACTTCACACGAAACATGAGGCAGACATACTTGTATTCTGTGCATGCTGTAGGCTTGTGAAATGTCCGCATACATTTCAACTCATTCCGTTCAAAAAGTAATGAACGTGATAGTTTGAAGTTTTTAGCATATTCTGTTACTGAAACTATTTTTATGTGGTCTGTGGACGATTCATACAATGTGGGTGTATAATAAAATGAACTATTTTCATGGACATTCATTTCGAGTGAATATTGTAGAGTTACAGAAACCATGCAAATAAAATCTGATATTAGCTGTTGTCAACAAACATGTGCCGCCTGAATGGTTCTAACATTAAAGTGTTAAAAACTCATGAACATCTATTTTGAAATATTTGTTAATGTATGTTTCAGTTTGCTTTTAAAACATTTGTGAAGAAAGTATAAAGGAGTCATATTTTCCTTAAACATACAGTCAATACAGGTAATGGGAACATAAATATGATAAGGAATTTAATAAAACATGATTCAACACTTTTTTTTTCTGCTTTTGTGTTGTTATAAATATAAGTACAAACTTTTTTTATTAATGTGCAATTTTTTTCCCTTTGCAGATTTGCTCTTCAGACAAGAAGAGGAGGTTTGGTCAAGATTTACGACAGCATCCTAATGCCTGCAGTGAGTGTCTTTCTTGTGTTACAATGTGTTGTCTTTCTTCAGCAATGATTAAAATATTTTTTTATAATCTTTTAGCATTAGTTAATGGCAGTTGGTGGCCTCTCTCATTATCTTATATCCTGCCTTTTTTTGTTTACCACAGTTATAGCCTACTCTGTTTGATATAAATTTAGATAAATTTGACAGCAACTTATGGGCAATAATTTTTAATATTTTGTGATTTGTTGCACAATGCAAGACATTGTTAGCTCTAAAATGAACATGAAATGTCTATTTCAGCATTTGTACTGCAAAGTTTGTCTTGTGTTGTGCCACAAATCACAAAATATTACAGATTATTGCCCATACATTGCTGTCAAATTTATCCAAACTTATATGAAATGGAGTATACCTCAGGATGTACAGCTTCGGCCAGGCAATAAAATGAACTTCAAGTGTTACCTGGAGTGACTTAAATATTTTCTTCGGTGGCGTTTACAAATTGCACTGTATAAATGGGTGAAATTCAAATATTTAACAGCCCGACGTAAACTGATACTGCGAGAGGGTCTGAACAAACTGCATAAGAAAAGGGAAATCAATACTCCCGCACATAACTGCGCGTATCATCACTTTGGTTATCTTATTATGATAAAATTTCAATAAGATATTTAACTTCAGTCCGAACACACAGGTCGCTTGCTACTACAGTTTTCTTCCCATCTTACAGCCACTGCATTATTCTACTAGTTGCGTCAGTTTTCTTGTAAGACTCTCTAGCGTACCTTACGCAATCTTCACTGCTTACCCCACCACTAAAACAGTGAGAAGAAGCAAAAAATAGTCAGCAGTTCTGTATTCCACTGGAAAACATTTTTTAAAAGAAGTTCACTGTAGTTTGGGAAACATTTTGTAAGTAATTGTGCTGTTGTGACAGTGTGTCTATGGCACCTCCGTAGCACATGCCACATTGCAGCATAATATTTTTGGAACTTATGCATGGTCACATTAAAAATTCACAACAAATATTGTTGCCATGAGGTACTTAAATAATGGTTACCAAATTGCTGATAAGAATTTTTCTTTGTGTATAAAATATTTTACAAACTATGCTGGTTATTTCCATAAAGTTTTATAAAACCTACAATTTTCATTCTTCATAAAGCTTCACATGACATGGTTTGTTGTGAGTCATCTTAACCCTGTCTGTACGTTACACAGTTTCTATCACTGGTTTTCGCCAGAAACAGCAAAATTTTAATTTGGGTGGGTCACTCAAAAACTATAGGATAGAAGTTTTTTTAGTGGAGGAAAATGTCATTGATGTCTATACGTTTTGGATATAAGATATTCGAGTTTGCAACTTTGTAAATGTGACTAAGTTGTGGGACAGGTACTTCCGACATGTAAGCAGTAAGTGTGCATATTTCACGTTGATTGAATTAAAAGTAAAATATTTGTAACTAAGCGTAAGTCTTGTTTATTTAGCTAGTATATATTATACAGTAGAGTCTCGGTTACCCAACCTTCAGTTATACAACATTCCGTACTATACAATATTCCAGCATCATAAAACTCATCAATCCGCAGCAAGAACTACAAGTTGAAAACATGATGCATAGTTTTTTTGTTCCCAACTCCATCTGTTGTTTTGTTATAAGACACGATAATAGGGTTTGTAATGTATAAAATTACATAGTACAGTGACACAGCTTAACATTTAACAGACATTTTATTTAGGACATTTCCTGGCACAAACAAGGATAGAGAATCACAAATTTAGTTAAATTAGACATGGCTTAGTGTCTGTCAAACCTACATGTTTATGCCACCACTGACTGTTTTGTTCATCTCGGTGGTCCACATAGGTACAGGATCTGTTTGGCTGTTTTTACAATACAGTAGCCTACTTTGAAAAATGTGAACAAGTACGAATTCTAATTTGTGTAAAAAAAAGTCAAAATTAACTTCCCATAGTTCTTTTTGTTGTAATTTTCAGTTTAATTTGATCTAAAAAGAACAATATATACACTTAATTCGCCTAGTTATTACTTATTGTATTGTTTCGTTACTCACAGAACCAAACATTCCACCACTATGTTTTTACACCTACTACCCTAGTCAAACACTTCCTTCAAATGCACACATCAGATTACAGAAAATGACAACAAAACATGTTCAGACTGAGGATTAATATCAGCACATTATTACAATTCTCAACACTTTTCCCCATATTTTAGTTCCTGTAGCGATGCTCTCATCTTCTGAAATCCTCACCAAATACCTATAATTTAACGTGTAAATCTGTATCCTTGTTGTTACCAGGGTTGCAAGGTAGACAGCGGCTGTAACAGTCGAGTGTTACAGTGACGAGCAATGGTTGCATGTTTCAGTCTCAGTACAAGAGCCTGCTGATCTCAGACCGCACTACGGTGGACGAGCTGATACAGATCCTGCTGAGCTGCTATGGCAGCCAGGAGCGCGTGGAGCAGTTCTCACTGTACGAGGTGTGCCCCACGCAGGAGTACCAACGCAAGCTGCACCCCGATGACTGCCCGCTGCAGGTGCAGCAGTGCTGGCCCGCGCCCGCACTCTTCCAGCTCCTTGTCAAACGCAACACCAGCTTCAGGCCTCGCAGAAAGGTGGGTTCCTGTCTCCGTACTACCATATGTTCCCACCCAGCATGCAACTATGATCACGACCTCCTTGACTGCGTTACCATTCAGTGGCGGATCTAGAAGGCGTGAAGGGGGCAAACTGCCCCGGGCGCCTGGTCAGAGGGGGTGCTGGTGGTGCCAAAAATTTTACTTGGGAATGAAACGTGAATGAGTGTAAAAATGATACATCTACCAATATTTAGACTTTTATTGGTTTTGCATTTTTATTAACCTCGAACACCATATAATGTTATAAATACAGTATTTATAATTAGAATGAACACTTAAAACACTGCTAATAGTAGCTAGTATGTACAGGTTTGATGTATTTCTACTTGAATTGTATACTGTTATTTACGAGAGCGCAAAACAACGTATGTAAGATACATTTATTACTGTTGGGTTGATTGGACTGATGGGAAAAGGGTGGAAAGGATAGGGGGGGGGAGCAAATCACAATTTATGCCCCGGACGAAGGAAAGCCTAGATTTGTCACAGTTACCATTGGTCATTACACTGCTGACTTAAGAGAGCGTGGTACATAATTCAATGCTAAAAGCATTAATCTATAACTGTAAGTTCCTTGAAACCAATTTGTGAATAGTATTAAACAATGACAATCATAGACAATAGTTTTAGCCAACGTTTAAAACAAAAATGTTTCCAGAGTTACGAACTTCTGAGGCACAATCTCCGACGCTGGAACCTCGTGCATTTAACTGCGGCGCAAGAGATCACACGTAACGAATTAGTAATTTTGGATAAATATTTACTCATAAAGTTGGCAAATACCATTTTCTAGGATTGTCATTGAGTATTTTATCCATATTGGCTTCAAAAAAATCATAGAACTCAATTGATGTTTTCAGTGTTTATTTATCTACACTCTTAAGGCCACTGGTGCAAAAAACTGAAGGCTTTTTGGTGGAATGCTTTGGAAAAATTCAGGACTATGAGCAGTTATACAATACACAATTATGTATAATAGGCATTTTTCAAAATATTGCACAATTCACTAGCAAAAATTATTTTGCTCATATTCATTTATTATATTAATTGGGTGCAAAAATATAAAAAATTAGGTTTATTGTTGTCAAAAAAATTGGCCTCAAATTATGAAATATTTGTGACAATACAGTGTAGGCTTTTCTACATATATGAAAATTATGTTGCTGTGAAAATTGTTTTCGAAATCATTGGATAACTACTGTGTGTGACTTGGCCTTCCTACCTGTGCTTCAAATGTTATGCAGCTAGTTGTGATTATTATTTTTTTTGAGGCAACTCATTGCATTACATGCAACCATATAATTATCTGCAAGAACTTCAAACTTTGTCGCTGTGTGTTTAAAACTCGACATGCTTATCAGAAATATTACATACAGGTAACCCAAAATACTCTTTACTGTCATATGCAGGAAAAACTAACTGGATTAAAAAATCCAGTAGGTAGTTAATTTAAAAGATTTTATTGGCATAAAATCAACTGTTTTCTTCTCTCTTTCTTGTCTGACTTTCAAAAATAGTTGGACAAGAAAGATGTCTCGGTAAGAAGTCATGGGTGTACCCAGGAGGGGGTGGTTTTGGGGTTCAAAACCCCCTCCAAAATTTGAGTTTCTGCATCTAAGTATTATATTTTGCTATGCATTCTTAATATTAATGAAATATGTTAACATGGCATCCAAGGATGTTAAACACAGGTAACAATGAAACATTTCTGCAGGATGAGAGATCAAACCCCCCTCCAAAAACTATTCCAAGATACGCATTTGTAAGAATAATACTTGTTAAAGGCCAGTCATTTGTATTTCAGTTTGTTAACATACACAGGAACTGAGGTGTATGGTTGTTGCAGGGACCATGGACTCCGGAGCTACCGTCTATCCCTAGTTGCTCGCGGCAGAGCCCGCCCTCGGAGGAGCCGAGCCCTCCGCTTGCCTCCAAACACTCCAAGCAGCCCAGTTCTTCCTCGTACACCGACTATGAGAACTACTTCTACATCTGAGTGCCTCCACCATGCAACCTGTGAGTACCTCTACACTGCAAACGTGCGTTAATCACAGGACAGCGCCCCGTTCCCTTAGAAAAACACTATTTCTTTGAATTTTAATTTTTTAATTACAGAAGAACCCAGATCATACAAGTACTGGATTTTACGAACTCATTCTCGGGTATCATGAAGCCCTGTAAAATATGTGTTCTACTATAACTAAACATTTTCTTTCGAATGTGCCACCAAATATCTTTTGGCACACACGGTAAATTGAAGAGATGCATAGTCAGAGAGAGGGGATATCAGGATATACCTACCCCACCCCCCCAAAAATGAAAATAAAACTGTTTGAAGAAAAATAAAATTAGCAGTGTTATATTCACAGTTTAGGTACAAAAATGGCTTAAATTGCATCATTTTTCCAGGGGAGGGCCCTCAGACCCTCTCCCTACCTCGCTTCATGACGCATGATTGTGTGTTTAGTAATGTTGTGAAAATTCTCAAGTTGGTATCCCCCCCCCCCCCACACTACAAACAAAAATCCTGGCTATGCCCGTGATCAGCGTTAAATATTTTCCCTATGGTAACACATACAGTATTTATATTTTCACGTGATCAGTATATAGCCCAACACAGAAATTTAGTTGGTTAAAATATTGCCCAATTGCACAAAGTCGGCAAAGGGTTCTAATAGCATGTTATATTTCTCGTTCATGCTTAAAAACAAGAGTTGCTGGTATCAGTGTGTAAGATAATTAACATGTTGCTGTTCATTGTCTTGACTAAAGAGTTTATACAGTTAATAAATGTTGGTAGTTTAAATATGTCTTGACACTTAAATTCCTATACCATTTATTTGGACTCGACTTGCCTCTACTGATTCCGGACTCATTACCTGAATCCATGCCTCGAGCACCTACTGTACATAAACTTCTTTTCCTGTAGAGTTTTATGCAGAGGAATGTTGTCTCGTACATAGATTACGGCCATCCAATAATTCTTATGTCTCCTATGCATTGAACTTTTTCTGTAAAAAAATACAATAAGCTGATTAACATTTTCATTATAATGAAGTACTCTACCTTCCAAGGATTCTAAATAATGAAGCAGCAAACAAAAATTATTCTACATAAAATTTGTAAGGGTGTTACAAAAATAGTAAGTGCATTTGAAAATTTTTTTAACACCTAATGTATTATTATTTTTAAATTTATATTCCACAAAAAACTGTGACAGAATTACAGTATATCCATATATGTATATATTTAATACTATTGAATTACAGTATTTAATATTTAGAAAATTTTTTGCCAAACTCTGTTTGTTTGGAAGAGTTATTTTTAATGTACATTTGGGAATTAATTAGTTTTAACATTGATTCTCTATTTAAACTCTTTGGCTACAAACTTGGTACAGGTAGTTCACGATAGTGCACACTTTTGACTACCATCTTGTCTATGATAATGATTAAATAATATTATTTATTGTGACCCGAGATGTTAACTTTTGAGAACAGTACAATTTATACGCTTTGATTGTTACTAAGTTGCTTTGTTTGCAGTAAAAAGTAGCAGGAAACTGTACGTTAACTGAAAGGAAAAAGTAACTAAGGTTTCAAAAGTGCTCACTTTATTATGAACGACATACAAGTACAGTTAAGTAACAGTTATCGCTCATCTAATCGTCTCGCTTATCAGTAGTTTATACAATATAATGGACTATACATAGAGCCCACGATTTTTCGCAAAAAAATTCTGCAACAAATTTGTTTTAGTGTCTTATGTATACATATGCAGCCTTGCTTCATGGCCAGTGATTGTCTGTTTTTAACTCTCAGCGTCTAGGCTTCTACCCGCAAATCACAGACGTGTGGTGTCGCAGTAACCTTGTTCCTGCTGGCACAGTCAAATGAGCCACGTCTGTACAATAATACATTCTCCCAATAAACATGAAGCACAGCTTCATATGTGCACATAAGACGTTGAAACAAACTGTTGCAGAATTATTTTTGCAAAAAATCGTCTGCTCGAACTTTACATTAAATAAGATCATTGATAATGTTGTTCTCTCTTGTATTGTTGGCAGGTGTGTTATCTAGTTGAGTTGGCTGTGAGAGAAGTGTCGACCGTTGAATGAGCTGAGAGTCCTAGAAGCAATGAAGTGATGCCAACAGCACAACAGCAAGTGGGACCAGCTAGAGCGCAGTTGTTAGTGCAGCTAAGTGGACAGTATTTGTGTTGTACAAATGTACCTCTCTCCCTTTGCCTTTGCTGTTCTCTCAACAAAGAAAATGTTTAGTATCTGTGTGAATGTTATATGTACTCGTCCTAGTGTGCTGCAGCGTTGGCACGTTTGACACTGTCAATACCAACACGACTCAAGAATAGTTGTGTCTAAGCTGTAACTACAGTTAGGGAACAATTATATTTAACCAACAGTTTTTACAGTGTAGTAACGAAATGTACTCTCAATGTGTCGTGTTTCATGACTGCAATTATTGAAGCACCAGCGTCAGTACCAAGAAATATGAATTTATTATCTTGCTGTAGTGTTTTTAAAATATTTCAATAAGAAAACTGTAGGAAGTGTTTGCTGCAACAACTTACAAATTTTTTTTTTCTAAAAGTATCACATTTTTGTGAATTGTGTATTACTTACTAGAACATTTGTATTACATGAAACTTTTTTATTATATTCTTCCAGTTTGTGTCTATTTTTAAATCATATATTTCTTGTGCAGTTATTTACATCACTTTAAAGAAAATCAATTCACCAATACAACTGTCTGTAATAATATGGAGAGGAATATCGTTAACTGGTGTTGCCAATCTCAAAGCTTGCACATAAACAATTTAATTAGTTGTCATAAATAGTTCCTTTATGTTCAGAGACTCATGTACAATGTGAACTGTTCAGGAAGAAGCATACAAAAAATGTAACACAAACCAACCGATGCCGGGACAGAAAGTACAGTAATACTATTTCAACATTCAAACTAAAGAAAATGTTTTTTCTCTCATAAATTTGTAGGGAAATAGTTATGAAGTATAGTGTATGCAGATTTTAATTATAAATTTAACAGAGGAATGATTGTGGTGAACAACGAGAAAACAGAAATAATACTGAAGAACAGAGATCTGTTTTGTAAATTTCAAAATAGTATTTACCAGAATAGTTTAAAAACCTAAAATGTTAATATTATTATTTGGTAATGTTTATCGTGCTATCATTCTTCAAAATAGGTATTCTTTTCTTTCTAAAAGTGCTGTATTACAAGTTTTACACGTTTATAATAAAAATCTTGAATTTTAGAAGTAAAATAAACAAACATAAAACCATAACATCTTGCCCCTAGAGAAAAAAATGGGTTATTGTAACAATTAAACTGTAGTGCTCCTGCAAAAAAAGATGCAGTATTGTTGAAACCATATTTTTGAAATATAAATTTTAATGCTTACTTAGTCTAAATATGTAATTAAGTTTTCTTAGTTCTGGCACGGACATTAGAATTTTTCAACGATCTCTCAGGAAAACATGCGAGTCTCATCACAAATCTTAGCAGCTATTAAGTTTATAAAGCAAGTACAAGTCAACTGACAGTTATTAAGTTCCATGTTTTCCTTCTTTTCTCCTTTTCACATTGCTACTTGTTTTTGTAAATGTTTTTCACTGTTTACAGTTTATGCCAAAGATTATTACTGCACATTGTGTATTGCAATGTTAATTGCATGTGCATTTAGTAAGGGCCCATGGTTGGACAGTACATATGTGTCTTTATAGAGTTTTGTACTCAAATTTACTCTCTATTATTTTATTGTGTTAAAATTTTCTATGTATAAATTAGTGTTACGAAGGTAACCAATACATTTTTGAAGCCACAGCTAAACTAATATTTTTTTTACCAGTTCTTTTTGTTTGAGGTGTGTTGCCAGTCTTTAGCCAAAGAAAGTAAATTATCTTTAATTTTTTTTATTTATATTTATTAATATTCATTGAATGGATAACAGATTGTGTTTAATGAGCTGAACAGATTTTATTGAGTATAAACATATTTTTGTAAAAAAAAAAATTAAGGTTTGAATTTTTTAATTGATTTTAAGTCTAAGTTCTCAGAAGTCTCTGTAGATAAATTGTTAAATGACTTTGGAAGCGGTTACATTTTTAAAATGTCACAACAATTTAATAAAGTGGGCCCTGTAGATGTTTTTGCATGTTTTTGTATTGTGAATAATGTGTTGTATAGTAGTTCAGATATATGTTATCATGTAAAGTGTAAAACAGATATGGAATAAATATGTAAATTTTGAATTGTAGTGTTTTTTTTTTACGTACAATTCAGGGGAGAAAAACCGAGGACAACAATTTTGATGTGGTTTTAAGCAAATTTTAAGAGTTTTTAAGTTCTTCTGATAAATTTTAGTACCTGTACTGGACAGTGTGCTTCAAGTATGTAGTAGTAATAGCAGTAATAATAATAATAATAATAATAAAACAGTTGCATTAATATCTTTGCATGATTATTGATCCTATGCTGGGAGATAGGAATGAGGAAAGTTGTAACTAAAATCATTAAAGCTTGAAAAAATAAAAATGAAGGAGTTTGGGAGGATGGGGGTGCACCTTCCAAAAATCTACTTAGTTGTGCCAACATACCAGGGTGAATAGGGCACTGTAATTGCTAAGACAACCAACAGTGTTTCCACAGCCGCGATTACTCAGCATGCCTCAACTCGCCGCCTGATGAAGCTGACCTAAACCAGCAAAATGTTGCGCAAACTCTCACTTGCACAACATGTTTGTCCTCTCGTACATGTGTCACAATTAAGAAGTACTGTACCAACCTGTGGGTACCTCAATCCTCTGTATATTTATTTAATTGGTTAACCTAGGTAGAATATTTTTTTTTTATGTGCAGTTTCCGATACAGTTATATTTTTTTAGTGTTTTTCGCGGCTTATAAATATCCAAGTGTTACCAAATATTTTACACATGGGATAAACTTCCTTTCATGTTCCAAGCATTTCATTAGTCAGGAAGAGATAGCACAAATGTTTTCATAAACCTTACAAAGCACATCGTAGGAAAGAAAAATCATGCAGCAAGCAGATTATTTTGAGCTTTATTGTTCAATACATAATATATAATTGTAACATTCCATAGTCTATGTCAATTCATAAGGCGAGTAAGGAGAACTGTACATTAGTATAATAGTTACTATTAGTTGTGCGTTCGTTATTTTCCAATTTCCGTTCTGTTTGCTTGTTTTATACGTAGTGCTTTTTTTCTGAGAGGAAGTAAAAACTGAATTGAAGAATTTTGGTTCAATATTTCAGCTGTGTTGGTAGCTAGGTACACAATTTGAACTCTCCAACCACAATTAATACGATTGTTTCAAGTCACTGGAAAATATCTTTAAATAGAAAATTTCAAGTTATAATGGTTTAATTTTTAAGATACTGTCAAAAAACCACTCCTAAATTTTTCTGAATTATTTTAACTAAATATGTATTACTGTAGGCGGTTCGAGATAACGTGAGCATTCAAAAAAGGCCCTGCTGAAGGGGTACGGAAAGGTACGATGTCGAACTGACGACTAGAATACTCAAGTCATCAATAAAATCTGAATTATTTATCAAAATTTAATGAGATTTTTCCGCAGAGTAGATAGTATTTTATCAGTGAATGTTTATTTATATAGCACTATGCGGTAGTCTTTACTTTCGAGTAAAATATTAAAAACTGTTTCTAGAAAAATAAGTGAGCATTAAAAAAGCCCTACTAAAGTTATATTGTCAGCCAATTTGTATATTTTAACGCGTAACGGCTAACGGCGGGAATGTGTAACCTCTCTGGACACATCACTTAATGTTTGCGTGTGTAAGATAAATTCTGCAGTTGGTAGGAACCTACATAGTTTGTTAAAAATAATTTAATTAATTACATAAAACAGGTACATGCATGTTGATTTTTGTTGATATTGTTTCAGTGTTATTGTGTTTAAATAGGAAAATAGACGGAACTATACTGCATGATTTCGCTGTAAATCACATAGGTAAGCAATAAGGCAATTACAGTTAACTTAATGTTGAATTATATGCAGTAACAGCTAGTGATATTTTTGGAAGGTTAAATTTTCAGTGCTCACTTTATCCCGAATGACCTTTAACAATATTTTCCTAGCATGGGTGTAGTTTTTACTGTAAATACTGAATTTATTAATAAACACTTTAAATAAGTTCCACAAGTTTGTGAAAAAAATCTTTGTGGTTTGGCACTTACACCTTGGTAGGCTCCTGTATATGATTCTGTTTCAGAACATTTTTGAGAACAACATCCTCTCTACAATTTAACAAGTGCAAGTTTAACAGTATTTTTTCTCAACTAAATTTGCTATGAACAGTAATAGTGATTGGCTAGCAAAATATATAGGTAGCATAATATTGTGACTATTATTTTTGTTGAGTCCTTAAGCGACACGAATAACTTTAAGCTGAAAAAGTCACAGGTGGTCATGAAATGAGTCATCTTTTGAGTTTTAGTTTAGATATCTGATTTGTTTCTCTAGTAGAGACTAACAATCTTATCAAAGAAAAAATTTACATCTGACTAGAGTTAATCATATATAGCATGCTATTTTTAAATAGTATAAAGTAACTCTAAACACAACAGTGAACTAAATTGATTCCAATATATGCGAATGTACTTTACTGCATTGGGTACAAGAATAACAAATTCCAGTTTCAACGGAGTAATGCCTGTGGGAAGAAATAATTTGTTTAAAAAGACAGGGTGAGAAGTATAAGCTCAAAATCTAACTATAAAATTAAAATAAATTGAAAACTTCACCTCTGTGGGTGAAAACTGCATCCGACTTCTCTCACTACCGGCAATGTAGTTTCTTGTAAAGTGGAAGACGTGATGTCTCACAAGCACATCGCATATTTTCATAACTACCAGCTTGTTTAACTACGTACTTACGAAACAATCTCCGCAAACTTTCCCCTCGTACTGACAGACATCTGAAGATAGCAAACACAACATACAAAAACCAAAATGTGATCAATAAAAAGGATAGGTTTTTATTTACAAATTGCTTATTGTTTATAGATGCGAACTCGGATACAAAGAAACAGATCATTCTTGCTTAGATACTGCTAGGAAACATTTGTGATTGGCTCCCAGATGACATTTCCACCTTATATAATTTAAAGATTACATATTTTCACAGCAACGTTCAGCCTCGCCATCTCGAGAACAAAGCCCAATAGTAAATACATGACATTTCTGGAAAAATATAAACACAACCACATCCAGTGTCCTGTATTGAATCACAAGATCATCTCGGTATTTCTATGTACACAAGCATCGACAAGATTCAGTAGAAAAAGAATAGTGTACCATGTACATACAACCACAAGTTTCATAATATTGAATGAATACATTGTCATGGTGTATATTCATTATAGAAGTCATTTCAATGTAAATAATGTAACGGCATTAAAAACTATATGGACAGTCATCAACAATAACAATTACATAGTCCGCTTTACATAAAGCATGGCCCATAATCCACTAGCGTAGCTCAAATGGTTGCTTGCAAGACATTTTCTGTCCTGAGATTTGTTGACTTTGTAAGAAAATTTATACCTTCAACAATGTGCGATGGGACTGCTTCTTTCTGTTTTACATAATTTTGCTACACTTTTTTTTTTTTTTTTTGCAAAAGACCCAGAAATGTGAAAAACAAAGTTACACTGTTGATTTACAAATTCATTTTGTTTCATTTCGTAACCTTGCAGACACCAAAGCAAAAATGTTTCTAATAACTTGATTACATCTACAAAGACAACTAAAGAGAACTTCATCCGACGTTATTTTTTCATACGTACTTGTGAATCATTTGTGTTGTCTAGATTAATTGTTGAATTGCCCAGATCACATTTTGTTGGATGCATTCATCCTGTCAGAGGAAATTCTAAAAGACCATTTTGAATTAGAAATGTAATGAAAATTCACCTGTTTGCAGTAATTTATAGTAAAATTGTAGTAGATCACAGAAAATTATGAAAACATAAAAGAAAATGAAAGCAAAATGAAAACACAACAGAAAAAGACAAAAAGCTTTGTTTTATGATTATGTCTGCAATTCAATCGCTACATGCTTTCAGCACGAAATCTGAAGTGTTAATATTTTGGCATAGGCGGCGGAACCAGTGGGTCAGGATGGTCACGTGATGGCATCATCAACTACTTAGAGGGAATAACTGAATGGAAAATTATTGATCATTTACCATTATGTGCTTGGTACAAGTATTTCTTTGATACTGTGATATTTGCTGGAAGACTAGTACACAACTTCTATTTAAAATGTAAAATGTGTCATTTTTTTTCTAATGAATGTCCAATTATGATTCTTCTCTACTTCCTAACAATAAACATCTTTGGCCACTTCGGGAAGCTTTTTTTGTAACTTCACATCTTGTAACGAAGGAGCGACAGCGATACAAACACTTGTCATAGTCACCATGTCGTATTCTCAAACATCTCACTGTATCAGAATCTCACTACACTGTTGGATGTACTTTTAAACCTTCAAACATCTAACTAAATAGTAATTCCTCAGTTTTCATAGAATGATTTGATATACTTATTATTTAAATTTTATTTTAAATGGTTTTAATTACATTTGTTCAGTTTTAGAATTCCAATCAAAAGTTAAAACATCAATATATCTCATTCCTTTCTACAATACTCTGTGTCTAGGGGGAGTTAGTGTGCAATACTACCCAGAGATAGCAGTGCTAGTACTCTATTAAATTTTGTTTTTCACGCCAACAGTAAAAGATAATACAAACATAAAACTTATGTAAGGGAATGTAAGATAATGTATTTTTGTTTCCTTCCCAGACAAATTTCAATCATAAGTTTTTCTCTAGGAAAATGGTTATAGAATATAACCTATAAATGTTAACCATTTTCAGTCACTGTGTCTCGTAACAATTCCCTAAGACCCTATAGTTGTATAAAGAGAATAACGAGCCACTTGAAGTACAGTCAAGGTACCAAATTTAATTACAGGACAGAAATTCTCATCATAATGATAGTCACACAATAATGCTATTACACACATAAAGACTGTGTACTGGAACAGAAAAGTTACAGAATAGGCTCTTTGATTTCTTGTATTTTACATCTCTGTCATGCTGAAAGATTTGTATGAGTACGCTACTTTCTACAACACGAAACTATTTTCAGTCTCCAATCACCTGCTGTATTGCCGTATTTTAGCAAATTCTTTATATCCGCAATTGGCTGAATTGATTGCAATCTAAATATGCATTAAAAGTTGAACTGCTATGCTTTTACTATAGCGCAAGGTAAATAGAATTCACGCCATATTAACATATTTCATATTTTTCTTAGAATTTCATAAAAGCAAAAAAATTAAATAAAATAATATGGCAACTGATGCAGAGCTATCGGGTGGAGTAAAATTTTAACTTCGTTATTCAAAAAAAAAATTACTCAATTGAAAATAGCTTTGCACCCAAAAAAAGTGAACCAAGCTTTGACCACAACATGGCTGACTTCGAGTGATATCAAGCATTCTGGTGGTATTACCAAGAAAATCAAGCTAATATTAGCAGATTACCTCTCGTAAATGCCTCTAGTCATTAGTGAAGTAAATCCTCTAATTATATAAAGGCTACAAAAATATTAATGCTTCTAATACAATGGAACCCAAAAAAAGATTTATGGCCTATAACGAAAAATGTATTTTAAGCAAAGTTTTTTTAACCCCCGAAGCAAAAAGAGGGGTTATAAGTCTGACGTGTCTGTGGCATTGTAGCCCTAAACGAATGGAACTATTTTGATGCGGTTTGGTTTGTTTTAAAGCTGACTTGATCAAGAGAGTTCTTAGCTATGATTAAAGGAAATCTGTTCAGCTGTTTAAAGGTAATCATCTCTTTTCTAGTTTATTTTTGAGTGAACGTGAGCAATTCTACTGGTCTGATCGATTTGAAATTTAGTATCCTGTGAGTCAGGTTTTTTAAAAAATGTTTTAAATATTTGCGAGTTATTATAATGATGATACATTTTATTATGATGCAGTTACTATTGCTGAACCACATTTTTACTAAAATTTATGTACTTTAGTGGCAAACAAATTGATAGGCTGGGGGAGGGGGGAGGGAATACATTGCCCCCTCCCCTCTAAATGTTGATGAACATATTTTAATAGGCGAGTTGTAATACAATTAGTTTGTGGTGGAATTCTGCTGACACTATAACCTTATTTCAAAACAGACTGATCGTTTAACATAGCCTAATTACGGTAGTTGTGTAGAGCAATGAATAAGTCTGCGTAAAGTAGGCCTCCTGGTCTAATACTGACGAATTTTTTTTTACTTCCTCGTTGCTTCTAGATTATTGATATTTCATTACGGTGTTTAACTATTATGAAACATGTAATTTTTTATTTCGTTGAACAAAATTAAAATGAGTAAAGCAAGTCTAAATTCCTTGATTGGAAAAAAAAATTGGGAGAGGGGAGGGTCACCTAATTTCTTGGCTCTCCCTAAATTGGAGAGTTTGTTTTGCTACTGATGTACTAAAACTTAATTAAATTCATGTTATCTATGCAATTCATCCACTTGTACTAAGTGCACTAAAACTTAAATTCGTGTTTTCGTTGCAGTTTATCTGTCTGTATTAAGTATCATACTAGCCAATACAAGTCCTAGTGGTTTTAAGGTACCTACTTATTCTTTTCTAATTTTATCACCATAACTGTCATGCCAGCAAGCAACACATCTGTGCCACGCTGATGGATTGGAATCACATAAATTCATACAGTTTACAAATTCCAAAGCCCAGCATGATACGCTACGTCCACTTTGAGAAGAAAAAATTACCATCTGCAAAGAACCCTGGTACATTAACTTATGCCTTAATCGTTGATGGGGAAAAATAGTAATTTTATACATAAAACTGAGTTTTAGAAACCTGAATTGTGTATACAGTACTAAGAGCGTAAAAATTACCACACAAAACCAACAATTATATACAGGTACTTATTTCTATCACGTTACAAACCGGTACACTTCCACATAGGTACTTGGTCACTATGCCCATTTACTGTTTTGTGAACAGAATAGCAGCAAGTTATGCTAGGAGATTGTTCACTAATGTTTAGCAGACCATGCTGAGCTTTGTTTAACAAATACTGAAACACTGGGTACACAATTATATCCACTGTAAAAATGTCACATTATGCTAAAACATCTTCGAATGGTGAAAAACTTTTTATATGAACGCTTGAAGCATATTCACGCAACTCCAATAGTAAAGTACTTATATATACATATCACTCCCAAAATATGGGCACCACAATATTCACAAGAAGATGAAAAGGCATAGAGGTACGCGACAACTCATCGATGTCGGCATATTCACATTTCAGCATTGGCAGGTTTTGTTTTCAGCTTCAAAAACGTGACCTGTCGGGTTATTTATTTGTACTAGAGTAGTAACATCAAATTTGCTACAGAGTAAGCATAGCACAGCGATAATCTGTTCTGCCTCAAGTGCTCTGGCAGAAAAAAATTCCCAAAAGCAAAGAATTGCAGAATTGCTTGGAAATAAAGAACAAAAGAGAATGGTCTGATTTGTATTAAATCTAAGGAATTAGAATGCAACTCAGTCTGACATATTTTGTGGCTGCAAGTTCTGCATGTAGCATGTATCATTAGTTTATCTGTGACACTTCCTGGCCAAACAATTCATACCGACTAAAAAAGTTATGTTAGAACTTGCTGGTTTCCTCAGGCTCACTGGAGAGAAATGATGGGAAATAAGCTAGGGATCGAACCTGGATCCTCCCAAATGTGCAGCGTGTGTTTTACCACTGCTACATCAAACTAAACATGCTAGAGACAATGGGTATGCTTATGAGAGGGATAACTTGCACAAAAACTTTGTTGTCCGTGTCATATTTTCTGGTCATGTAATGAAAGAGAAAGTAATTTCGTAATGGGAGGATGAAAGATAATAACTCGGTTGTTATTGGTCCGTACACTGCATCCTATGCATGCATTATAAAAGTTTGATATAATGCTCATCTTGTACAATCCCTTCCGTTGTGTTCATCGCAACAATACTATCGCTGCACCGTGACCATACACCCAGCCGCTGGGCTTACCGCATATTGCTTGGAGTTTGGAAAATAAACACAGTCGTTGGACTTAAAGCTATTTTGTTGGAAAAAACAACAGGTATGTTTACCAATGGCTTGTAGCTAAAAATATTAACAAAGTGGAGTCTTTTAGAATACCAATCTCTGAGCCTCTTATAAACAATGTATTGCTAAGCTGAGAAGCAGATAACGACCCAACCCACACCACAAGTCCAGCCTAGACCCTGAAAACGGCTCAGGTCGAGCTGATTATTTGTTTGACAGCCACAATGGTAGGAACAGTGGTGGCTCGTGCTGATGGGCGCAGGGACACATGCCCCCACAAGTAATATTAAACACATGTGACGCCACAGTAAATAAATATGATTTTTTAAACTAATTTTTTATATTTCTATGCTGAAATATTTCAATTATTTACTGAATACTATATCAAAAAGTTATAAACAATGTTTCCTCTTGTTAAGCAAAGGGAATGCTTTTCCCAACGCCGCGCCGTGGGCACGGGCAGCCTGCATGCACAGCAATCCAAATTTTCTCGTAGCCAGAAACACACGACAGGGCTCGGAGATGGCTAAAGTCCTGTGATATTTGGGCACACGCAGCTTGTGCCCGTACTGTTCAGTTAGTACAACAAGAGCTCGATAGGTAGAGGGTGCGTCTTGTTAGTCCGTGCTGCCACTTGCCATTTATTTCCAGTGCCACAACTCGTATTTTAAAATGTCGCAATTAGTTGTACGCAAGTAAAATTATATGTTTATACAGTAATTTGTACATGACTGCAGAATTTGCATTAATTATTCGAATTTTATATCCACACATTTAGAATATTTTCTTTGGTGTGGTGTTCAGTGTTCATTCAAATAACGAAATAAATCACATGAAATATATTTTACAGAACCAATCAGTCTATTAAGATCGACTTGAAACTAAAAATCTTGACCCTCCAAGACCGGAAGTGAATTTATTGCGAACCTATCACGTAAACACACACACAAAATTAGTACAAAACTTTACGAAAAAGTCGTTTGGTTGGTTGGTTGTGATGTACGAAACACATTTTAATTGTTTTTGTTGTGTTATTTTTGTTTCAAAGGAGACTCAGGGAATGTAAGTAAATAAATCTCATTTGTTATAATTACAATTAACAGGACACTTGTCTAAAGGTAATTATGAACAGAAATAAATGTATGTATGTCTGAAGATGTCCCTGTATTAATTATGTTTTCAATTAAGAGTTCCACATACGCTTATATTATGTATCATATTAAAGGCGGATCCAGTGTATGGTGTTTTGCAGTGTACGCAGTTCTAGAAACAATTATTCAGCACCGCTTGTTTATAACTTACCACATGACACTGTGCGCAGGGACTGGCAGTTTGATGACAGTAGACGCTAACATTGTAAAATTGTTCACAAAACAAAACACATCCTTTAAAATATTATAATTTCTACCACCTGTATCAATAACGTTTAGCTTAAAACTGCTTAAATAGCCTTATTTAGCACCTAAAAATCCAAATTATTCAGTGGGGAGGACCCCCTTATTATTGAGGGGGATCGGTGCATCATATAAACCCCATCACATCAACTTTGTGCCCTCCTTTAGAATTCTTTCTCTATCCGCCACTGGGTAGAAAGCTTTCTCTCTAATAGTGAATGCTGTGTGCGTTGCCACATATCTGCAAACTAGTCATTTAATGAACAAGAACAACGTCCGCCACAAAGCAACAGCACACGGCCACCTTAAAAACAAATATGCTATCAACTGTGTTCCACTGAAAGATATACGGGAGTTGTTTTCTAAAAAATTCACCTGTCTTTAGGAGATATGTTTTTCTCAGCAATCTTGATAAGTCATAATCACTTATATCTCAACAACTACAAAATATAACTGTTACACATTAAAATAATAAATACAAAAACAAAACACTACCTGCTGTATCTAGCAAGACAAGCGTTTTTTTTTTTTTTGTAATACAAGACTCGTTTACTTCCAAACATTTTACCGTACATGTTTTTACTGGTATCAATTTCCAAAGGCATAAAAAGCCAATTTTACATTCACCGATATGCAACATCCAAAAATTGTTTCAATATAATTTTATTTTCTTTACTGCGCTGATTTCTGTTTCAATATTAACGTATTTCATTTTCGATAGCTAATACATTTCTATTAGAACTCTACGCATGTTTTGTAATGATAATCACGACTCGTTTGCCAACGCTCTATGGACGCTAGATGGAAAAATTGTGGGAACGTTGACATGCAAGTCAAAGTAATTAAATGCACTTTGTAGCAACAGACATGCAGAAGTAGTTATTTATGATAGCTCCATGCCTTCTAATTCACCACTATAATCAATAAGCAACAGGACTAAATAATAAAACTGAATATCATGAGATAAATGTAACATATTTCTGCAATAATTTTCATGTTATTTAGATCTGTTGGAAAATTCAACATTTAAATCTATAAGTGTGGATTTATATAGAAAAAAATAGAATACAATTTACAAATTTTAAACTCTACACTATGTTTCAAAATTGTAAGATTCTTGAAACACCACTTAGGAATGACTCAATGGTAAAGGAATTACATGCCTTAGAATTTATTTTGAAACATTTGCACTGTTTTGATTATGACAAGCTCCAAACATTTTCTTTGGGAATCACATCTATTCATATAAAAATAACAGTAGCATAAAATGGTTTGCTTTACAAGGTAGAGAAATTATTCTTTAACAATTCAGACAATCTACTTGTCGTTTCCCAAGCTATGACATTTCTTTACCTGCAGTCTATTTTCCCATAAATTTCTCGTAGACTTTTGTGTGCTTAAATTATATCAAGTGCTGCTTGTAATCGTTTAAAAAAGATGCATGAGGATAATGTGATGTAATAATAATTATTTGTAACTTCTTAACTACCATACTTTAGGAAATATTCTCTCTCTTAAGTTTCAACGAGTCTTTGAGGAACAAACACACACACTTCACACTCTTCTTTCACTTCTGCACAGCTCAAAAAAAAAGACCTGTTTCAATTTTGCATCCGAGACATCAGTCTGTGCCTCAAGATGCTGTGCTCCATACTGTGGTTCAACTTTCAAGACTTCACCAACAAGTTCTTCGAGGGTCAACAACGAATCAACCAGTAAACAACTTTCAAACCCCCCAATTTGGCTTAAGTGTTGATTGTCTGCATGCAGTGAGGGATGCCGGGACCCACATGTTTTCAACTTGCAGTTCTATTTGCATACAGAGCTGCTGCGACTGGTTAATTCTACACTGCAAGATGGGCAAAGCCAGACTCGGTTTCCGTGCTGCAATGTGATTCACTGAAAGACACTGGGTATTTCTGGAACAAATCAATTGTGATTCACTCATAAACACTGGGCTAGGATATTCAAAGGATAAGCTAGGTTCATAAGCCCAACTCGATCACAGAACATGGATGAAAATCAGAACGAGTATGTCCCCGCCCTGTTACAACGGTGAATTAACCAGTTGCAGCGGCCCTGTTCACAATTCCTCCGGAGACTGGAACCACACGCTTGGCCCCACCGAGTGAATGCTTCACTCGGTTCCCGGGTACTAGATGGCGTTGAGGACACGTCGAGACGAGGCGCGATGCGGGGACACATAGTCATCTGCATCTCTAGGAAGGACACCGCGGTGCGGCTGGTGGTACCGCTCCTCGCCGCGGGGGTGTGCACTTCCGTAGTGTGGATGATGTGGCTGCTGCTGGTACGAGGCGAGGCCGTCACGTGGCGCCACCGTCGCACCGTACTCGTACTCCCTGTCTCTCTCCAGCCGGGATCGGCCCCGCACGTGCTGCGAGTGGTACATCGACGGAGCTGCAAAGCAACAAGTTACGTCGCACATGTTACACACAGCAAGGTTCGAGTTGTTGAGATCTCTACGTATTTAGTGGAGTGGAGTGCAAACCACTTGAGCGAAGATTGAAAGGACAAAGTTTGGCACTAACAATCTCTGGTCTGCTGTGGTCGCACAAAACTGGGACAACCCTGAAGTAAGATGACCTTCCAATTAAATGTCTCACACGTTCATGCACGTAATCATCTCTTATAGTTAGTAACAGGAAAATTTTGTGGGTTAAATTTCCTGGAGACTAGGCTCTACAGTCCTATGTAAGTACCATCATTCGCTATTTGTTTATTGGCTGCAGACTGATTTTCACACTTGACTACAAGGCAAAAAGAGTTCATTCTTATCTTTTAGTTCCTACTTATGACGAACACATGCAAATACATCCAATAGCCAAAAAGTCTCTAAATATGTTACAACAACAACACATTGTCAAGTATATTCACTTTCAAGCAGTTATTTTGAGAGTAATAACGCAACTGTATTCATAACAGGAAATTCATGTCTACAGTTAATAAAATTAATTTTTTCTTCGACAAGTACATTTCAGCCTGCGTTACATCGTAATTCTTCCCACTATATATATATATATATATTTTTTTTTACTCTCTAGCCTGTAGCTTCATTTTATTGATCTCTAGCATGATTGACGGTGTGCTTAAAACTGAATTTAAGGGGTAATATCAACTCACAATATAAATGGGCGTAGATCTGAATAGTTTGTAAAGTGGTTTGTGAACAAATCTGGCTTTCAGGGTTTGCTGCTGACTCAATTCTTTACACTAACTGACAACAAGACCGTCGCAATGTCACTAAAATTTTTAACCTGATAAAAATGCTAAAAATACAACTATTCTATACAGATCTGCGCTCGTTGTAAGGCAGAGATAATTTGTACACACTACAAGTACTATCACTACATAACCAGGCTTTTATATTAAAAAAAGCAAGCAAATTAAGATTTAAGTATTTTTTGCACATTTGCAAGCTGCCCTACACACGTACATTAAATAATCAATTCAGTTCATGTATTGATGGACACAAACACTTTTAACAATATCTCCAGAACATTACTTCAAGAACTGCACATAATAGCAAAGAAACACACAGATAAATAAAACAACACTAAGGCAAGATATACACTCAACACTGAAACACACAATGAGAAAACAGTGAAGCAACAATTATTACTGCTGAATGAACAACACTAAAAACAAAACAAAAAATGCTGACACCAAGAGGAAGTTCAAACAGATTCCACTTTCTAAGGGAAATACAAACACAGAACTTGCAATGATTGAGGAAAGCCAAAGGCACACCAAAACTAAAAAAATGAAAAGGAAGAACAAAACACAAAAAATAGCATACTGGATAAAGTGTATATTTTTGCATATCAGTGGGTGAAAATGTAGTCCACTTTAAAAAATTTACATGCCAATTAATACAAATGTATAACGTGTGACAACGAGCTGCTCACAGAAGCAATTTTTAAATGGACGTGTTTGTGTGAATGTCTCCAAGGAAAACTGAAGGAAAAAATACAAGAAAAATCATACATGTACAAAAAACACATAAAATATACTGCGTATGACAAATAACATGTCTGATAATTTGGCAACAAAAGCCGGATGCTCTTTTTTTTTCTTTAATTAAATGTTTTTGCTTGTTGCTTGCGTTCCTGCAGCTGTTACCTTCCCTCGCGGCAAAATTTGCGAACCAATAATGCGAGCAGCGTCCGAGAGAAGTCGCCACCCGTCACACACTGCTTCTGCCATCTGTGGAAGTAATTTTTAAGTTGTGAAAGTACCGCGACATAGTCCCAAGATCGTTGCTTACATTAAGGTGGAACATTCACTGTTGTCTTGAATTTATTTAATTTTTGTTATAACTTTTCTTTCATATTTATTTTTATACATTTGACAACCAGAAAGCATAGCAACATGACTTACATGAAAGTTTAAATGTAACGTTAATGAAATCTGTTTTTCACTTCAGCTTGACGGATTGCAGAAACTACATTTAAAGAAAATCTATTTTATGCAATTCCTAGAGCTAAAATAACATAACAGCATTATTAATTTTACATTTAAAATGCCCATCATGTCATGTTCTACACTCCATCAGGGCCAAATTTACAAAAATAAATTTGAAATGAATGTTATTACAATCTTTATATTAATTCAAGATGGCAGAGAATCTTCCACCTTAATAAACCAGACAGGGTGACAGAGATGTTCCAACCTCAAAAAAATTGTGTTGGCTACTGTAAAAAAATGTATGTGTGGGCAGAATAACAAAAAACACTACACAAGAAGCAACATCTGTTAGTGTAGGGGTGGGGGAGACAGGACGACCTCGTACTGACAGGCCGCTTTAGTGAGGTACTCGAGCAGTGCTGTAGGGGGAAAACAACTAACTCAAAACACCCTTAAAGGAGTAAACGGGGTCAAGCAGACAAGTTCCAAAGCCACATTCATCGAAAGCTATACACTACGCAAAATAATATTTAGCCTCGAGGGAGACTACATACAATCTCTCAATAACGTCACAAAGGTCAACAGGCATTTTTTATTTAGGTGTGTAAGCTCGAGGGGTAAGAGCAGATGGCAAATTGCTTGGCCACACGCACCGATGTTCAAGTGATTTGCCGACTGCTGGCATGAAAAAATATTACGCATCAGTGTGAACAAGGGGGCATTTTGGGGTTGGCTGGAAAAAAAAACTTTGCAATGTGCTCGTTTTTCATGCAATGAAACTGCTCATGGGAAGCAAAATAGAAGGAAACTTTGCCAATGCTGTTTAGAAAAATTATGACCTGAGTTTGTTTCCATTTACCATCTGATCTGATCTGCATGGAATACAAACCCATATGAAACAATCATGCTTGTTTGCAGCTACATACAACACTTTTGAAAGCCAGGATCTTTGGTAAACACACTTCAGTCTGTAGGAAACTATAAAAAAAAATTGCACCTTTTAATACCTTGGGAAACATGTAATGTTTAAATTGATAACAAGAGAAATTATTTAACACATCAAAAAGAAAGTAACTAGTGAAATCTCAACTATACTAACTTTGTTAATAAAAAGATCTCATTGACAATAATATTCTTTCACTTAGGGATGAGACAAAAAATTAAATTTCTATTTCTATTATCAAAAATTTTCTTTTCATGTAGAACAATCAAGAGCTAATGGTAAAACAATTCCCAGGGGTGATAAAAATGTTTGTGTTTGTATTTTGAGGACAAATAGCATGAAATAAATTTCAAAGCCTTGTTAAAGTTGTTGCTATAATTTATTAACACAAACCTCATTACCACAAACTGCAAATATGTAGATCCTTCAAGATTGTTGTTGCAGAGGTTTTGCTGTAGCAAGAAATATTTATTTAACTTTCCTATCAGCTGATCAACACATGGGTTCTAATCACCACATCCATGGCTACAACAATCTTTACATGTAATGAAAGACTAAGAGAAAAGAATGAACCAAGCCGTGCTTTCGAAAATGTCCAAACCCGGGACCAACCACAGCATATTTCCTTCTATTGCCAAGTAGTCTTACACATCACTGGCAAACTCCACAAAACACTTTCACGCAGAAGTGTATTTTTTAAATCACATAAGATACGAAAAAAATTTAATGAAATATTTGGGACGTACACTATAGCAGCTCAATGTCATTCCAGAAAACCAAGAGTGGCCTTACAGTCAGCATAAACGTGGGAGCAGGTGTCAGGTCACAAAAAATTGTGATAAGCTCGCCAAAGGACAACTACTGTGTTTATGTGTTGTTAAGGGGTATTGATCCCTACCACCTTGGATTTACCTGTTTTTTCTCGATAACTTCTATTACAGTCGATACATCAAAATTTTTGTCACAACACGGCATAGATACAAACTTAATCGGTTTTCTGTAATTAATGGAACCATAATATATTCATTATTTTGCAACGGGAAACAGCTGAAAAGGAAAAATTGCTTTATTTACGGGAGCGACTACAGAGGCCACAAAATTAACAGAAACAATGCCATATGGATTCTAAAAAGTGAATGAAACCATAAACTATGCCTTGTCAGCGTGAAAAAAGCAAAACAATGTGTCTATTCCCTGAATTATAAGAAAAACCGTAAAACCGATCTCACAGGGTTCAATCCCCCTTAAGTCTTATAAACATGTCTTTGTCATTACTATACTGTTTCATATGTAACCTTGCCTAAGTCTAAGTAGTTTTCTGTTGTACTGCAATTTAAGGGCTTGTTCCCGAGTTTTTTTTCAGACTGGTGCCAATAACTCAAATATTTTTTAACCAAAAGTTTTGAAAAAATTTGAGTCAATGTGCAATTACACGATGCACAATACTGTAGACGCGTTTTTTAAAATAATGTACCATTCACCAGCAAAAAAATAATTTCCTTCATTTTTGCTTATTTTCACGACGAAAAACGTGGTACTTTGGGTAGCGAAATCTAAAAAACCTTTCAATATAATTTTACAAACAAATTCAACTACAAATTATAACAAATAAGTGTCAAAACTGTACAGCGAAATTTTGATATGAGTATTAGGTAGCAATAAAAAAAATATTTTCGAAATCATTGCAAAACTCCGTAACAAGGCCTTAAGTTAATTGTTTTCTTATCTCACTCTTGGTTCTCTAGGACAGCATAACACTGCAGTCATTTACGTCGAAAATAATTTGTTTGGTAGTAATTTATTCACATTGCAAGAGTCTTTGAAAGAACATGGCCTCCCATCTGTGCTTGGTGGGTGTGAGATTTCCACAAAGATCAAAGAGATCCATAAATGGAAAGGGGTAGGGAGGAAGGGAAACGAAATGCAGTCGCAAACAAGGGAGGGGGAAACGCAGCATGCACTAACTCAATACTTACTGCTAGCCAGACACATCTTCTACCAATATGGTATGAAGCAGTAGTTACTGCGGTTGATGTGAAAAGTTGGTGGCCAGAATCAACTGATTAATGGTCGATGTCTCCCGTACAACGCCCGTTGACGGCGTCACTGGTACTTTTTTTGTTTTGTTTTATTTTTGAGCCACAAATGTTGGGTTCAACATAAAAGTTGCAACAAAAGAAAAGAAAGAAAGAACAAACAAAATGTAAACAAAAGAAAAGTGAATGAAGAAAACAGAGCTAAGAAAAGAAAGCTTAAAGAAAAAGAGCATGCAAAATAACAGAAAAAGTAATCAGCTGTATTAGAAAGATTCATATGTGCTACTGAAAACCATCACACATCTATTATGGACACTTTAGTTGGGAAACAATTTATATGACCAGCGCAGTCAATCTGATTGACTGAACAGGACATTTTCATAAATAAAATTATTCATGCAGTAATTTTACATAGTTTAATTAAATTACAAATTACTGCTGAGTGGCGAAAAAAAAATGCATTTTTTAATATTATTTTAGCATTATGCTACAGAAGAACAAGTACGAGAATAATTCCAAAATTAAATTGGCTCAAATATAAATTGTAGTTACTTAAAAGTACACTTCAGCTGCTGATGCGGAGTTGTCATCTCATAGTACAAAATAAAATTCTTAGTCAGCTTTGCTGCTGACAAAGGGCAAAATTCAATAAGAAAATTATAGCCATGTAAAGTTAGTTTAGTAAAAATTTGTAATATACGTCATTACTGTAAACAAATGTCTATTCCTCATTGTATTTCACAAAATGTCTAAAATACTAATGTTATATCTGTAGATTGGCATTAAGATAGATATTTGCAACATATACTGCCCATATCACTCTACCTGCTGAACACTTGAATATGGTGCTTAATGGAATCGTTATCAAACACAAAATAAAATATCACAAAAAAATTAATTTTAATTAATTAGAACACACTCTTAATCACTAAACCTTTCAATTCAATGACATCTTAGGCTGCTAGGTAACCAGTTTTTAAGTATGAAAAAGTTAAAATGCTTGCATTCCAGCAATTCCAAACAGGAACGAATATAACGGACGACACACACATCTTGCGCGAGAGGACAGTGTGCGTTGACTCGATGCTCCACAAAGTCGGCTTAAGACAGCGAAATATCAAGACAAGTCTCACATGCAAGAAATATGTATTTAATATATGTTTTGTATGTATCCTGTTTCCGTACACTGGTCTGCAAGTACAGTACTTACATTAAACATGTCCTTCTAAAAATTAAATCTTCTTAAGAATGTTCAAGTGGGGAAATATCATAATTTTATATTTGTAGAAATACCTAGTGTTAGTTTTATGCACGTTACTTGACAGTACATTTTACTTTTCCAAAAATAATATTTAGCTCAGCCAGTATTCCCATTGTGCCATTTCGAAGTTAAAATTTGCATGTTTGTACTTCATGTACACAGCGGAAACCAATAAACATAATGACATGAAATAATGTACATTGAAACTACATGCCACAGGTTATGATTTTAAGTATATAAAAAACACATAATGGTACTTAAATAGTTCTTTGTATTTCTAA
This sequence comes from Medauroidea extradentata, assembly GCA_003012365.1. Lineage (NCBI taxonomy): Eukaryota > Metazoa > Arthropoda > Insecta > Phasmatodea > Phasmatidae > Medauroidea > Medauroidea extradentata. The sequence goes on along the minus strand of PNEQ01117678.1, from coordinate 5,665 downwards.
AAAAAATTTCTTTAAAATTTAACAAAAAATTCAAAATTTCCACAATTTTTTGTAATGGGTTTTTATATACAATCCATAGCCCGTGGTATGTAGTTTCAAAGTAAATTATTTAATTTCATTAAGTTAATTAGTTTCACAGTGGCCATAAAGTAAGAAACATGTAAATTTTGAATTTGAAATGCCATTATGAGAAAACTGGCTGAGCTGATTTTTTTTTGTAAGAGGAAACTGTACTCACAACTGACATCTACAAAACTAACACTATTTAACACAAATATAAAATTACAATGTTACCCTATTTAAACATCTTTAAAGTTTATACATTAGTTGAGACAATTGTCGAAGATTGAATTCATGCGGCACACAGGGCTGTCGAGAAAAGGACGTGCTACAATACAATTCTCTGATGGTTGTTCAGTAGTCAAACAGTGAATCTTTCATCCTAGCAGTGTCGGTGGAAGATCCTGCGCACAGCGGTGGCTCATACTACCAACCTGTTCAATACGACTTCCTTCTTATTACTGAACAGCTATTATAATCCACATTTGTACCAATATTATCTCTCACTACTAGTGAATGTCCGTACAGCAACGAATGTTTAACATTTTCTTGCGAATCAGAATGAAACAGTTTCTTAATATTGGTGGACATTCTAAAAATTATTTTAATTTTTCTGCACATGGAATAAGATGTGAGAAATATTCCAAGAACTTAAATTTTTTTTGTGTTTAGGAACTATTACAAACATGAGGTCATTACTCCCCTGGTCGGTAGAGATATTCTAAATTGCGGCCCTGCATGCAGTAAGGATACCACCAACCTTCCCCCTTTTAATGCAATGTATATTCAGGGGCGTAGCCAGAATTTTTTTGCAGAGAGGTCAGATATTTTTGTTGCTATGTACTATGATGTGAGCCAGACGTCCACATTATCTTTCTCAGACCGTTTGTCCTGCTACAAATCGCCCACTACTCTGGCATCAGGTACAACAGATGGGAATATACTAATTATCGGCCGCACCGCTAATTACTGTATCTCCCGGGGCACCCCAGACAGCAGCTAGGGTGAGTGGAAGTGCGCGAGTGTGTATGACGTGAGCGCCAAAACCTCGCACTATTTCACCCCGTCAGGGTTTAGGAACGGACCACATGCAGTGCGACCCTACAGCTCACACCCCTCGGGGGATAATAGACTTGCCCAAGTTGGCAACATTCCATTTAAACATTATTTGTTATTATTTAAATGTAGTTTACTTTATCACAGACACGTTAGTAATTAGAGACATGTGTTAGTTAATAAGAGACGGACAGGCAGAGATACATTAATAATTTATTTCATTTTAATTAAGGCCATTGCCAGGTTTCTTAATTTTATTATTGGTTTGTTTTAAAATTGCTAGGGTCCTAAATAATGTAATATGTTTTAATTATTAATTGCATCTAGTGTATTCATTTTTTCACCATCACCACTTCACCTGATATCGTTTTGTTTTGGCAGGAGATGCTGCGCCCTCTGCGCGCCATCTCTCAGAAGCATGGTATTGTTCGTCTGACCACCGAGCAGTGCACACGTGGGAGAACTGCTCTCGCGCTGCCCCTGGACTTTGTATAGGTTTAAGTGTAACAGTAGTTAGTAATATCAACTTTCATTCTCTGTCCAGGGGCCGGACCGCACCTGGACCCAGTAATTTTCGTACATTTCAGTGTTAAAAGAGGCGTGGTCCTGGCCTAAACAGGGGCTAAGTGTGTGTGTATGCAAGTATAAGTCGCCAGGCTCAAGATCGCCAACATCAGTGACGCTGTTTGGGGGCAGCCACATGGTCGTCGGCCATACGACCTGAGAAAGACGTCTCGTGCTCACGTTTCGACGAGCTAAAACTGCAGAACTGGTGCGTATGGGTCTTCTTAACCTTCCCATGTACACAGTCTCACTTCATTTAGCCCCCACGCATCTCAGTCATGTTAACTATATACCGGTACATATTCCTACGTACACACACAGACACAGGACAGTCATTGATTTGGTTTGCTTGGAATTATTGCAGTTATGTTTATTTAACTGGTATTAACTGTTAGTTTTAAAATTTTTATTGGAATTTGGGGCACTTCAGAAAAATAAGGAGGGAGGGGGGGGGTTCACATACCCCGGCATCCCTTGCTACATTCCTGTATATATTGCAGTGTATTCATCAAGGAAAGGGTGTTTGGGAATGTAAGCAGTAACGGCTAGTTAGCCGCCACCAATAAACAATCACAGTACCTGCCCTAGACTGCCACACTTTCCTTTATCACATGTGTGATATTAACACTAAGCTAAAATTAAACTAATAGCTATGACAGTATCACAGCATGGTATGCATTCTGATATGCAGGGTAAGGGGTTTTTTTTAGTTGTTTTTTCAGGAAGGAAGCTGAACATACCGTAATTACAACATACGCTATCAGTACTAATTTGTTTTGAACATATTCAACAAACTTAATGGGTTTTGCCACATTGTACACAAAGAGTTGTTGAAATAAAACACCCAGTAAAGCCATACAGTGCGTATATGTTGTCGCCGTCTGGAGGAGGCACAGTGGGTTGGAGTGGGGACACGAAGAACTGCAGGTTACCGAACACGCGCAGTAAACAGTTAGGATGCGAACAGTACTTGGGCGCCACCTGATCTGTGCCCGGCCAGGAAGGTGTTTGCCAATCTCAGGGCGTGATGGTTCGGTGGCGTGCTTCTCCTTCCTCCGGCGGAGATGATCGGGCAATGTTAATACAGCCGAGGACTTAGGCGCGGAGCGGACTCGGACGGAAAACACCTGAGGACACTATTCAAGGGTTGTGCCTCACGATCCTTTCCATAGGACCTATACAAAGGCCATCTGCTACCACGCAGATAGATACGCATACTCTGACTACATGGCTTCGCACGACTGATCAGCTTGACGAAACACTATGTACAGTAAAAAGAAGTAACACAGTCTCTAACGGCACACGTACGTCCTTCTCGTCACAGCGCTGAACAACAACTCCCTTTGTTACCGCCGATGCTCTCCCCTTCCGGGGGATGGAGAACACTATAAAGGGGGCAAGATTGGGCTGACATCCAAAGTCAGTGACCTGATATGACTGCAATGTTGTTAAACATCCGTCGTGTCAAGACTAAGATCACGGTTCTATGTACGGATTTGGCAAAATAATGCACCACTTCTTCACAAAAAATTATTTTGCTTGATTTTGGCTACTTGTCACAACAAAATTAGTAAAATTTTGGGTGCAAAAGTCAGAAAAACTATGTGGTTTATTGCTAACAAAAAAATTAGGTTCAAATTATGATAAACTTGTGACAAAATGATGTATGGGTTCTTTGATATGAAATTTATCTTGCTTTAAAAAAAAAAAACATTTTACAAAATCACCGTAAAACTGCATGGTGTGCACTTAAATGAGTATTGTATCTGTGACGTGTTCCCTCTCATAATACTCGAGTTCTAATAAACGTTCCATATCCATCCTTATTACAACTAGCATACCATATTGTTATTGGAATCATTTATAACTGACTGTGCGTTGCGTAGAATTCTCAGTAGCACCTTCGGTGGCCCCTAACAATCTATATATTGTGAGCTATATTGGATACAAACACACAATATGATAAGATCATCAAGTAAACCCACTACGCATCCCTTTAATAGTCAGCTTGCTCGTGCCCAATATTTCCATCTTTTCCTTGTCTTCATTGTACAACTTATCCTGCCAACAACCACCCTGTGCTCGCCTCCTCTCGTATCAATATTGTAGTGTTACTTGTTACTGCTTATGTTTGCCTTTCGTAAGTGTTTATAAACAAAAGTAGGCTACTAGCGGCACTGAAATGTAACATCGTATTTTTTTTTGACGATACATTTCCATTGATAAATGTTAATAATTCTCCGGCTAGCAACAACTTAAAAGCATGAGCGTTAAATCATCAGGGCGAGGTTCGGAATTGACATGGATGTAAGTAAATTACAAAATAAAAGAATTACTATTGTCTAAACAAAGCTGAATTCATTTACTTGAAAATGTACAACACAAAAAAAAACACTTGGATCCGAACTGCATTACATCATGAATAAATACCTTACGACCGTTAGGTTACTCACAATCATGGCCAACGAGCCACGTGGTTAAAATACACTTTTTTATTTTAAATACTTAGCCGGCATGGCGCTGCTTGAGGCAGTCAAAGACTTTGCAATTTTAATTGCACACAAATACTGTCCACTAGTAGTCCAAGAACTGCTCGTATAGACATTTTATCTTAACCACGAGGCGTCTAACACCAACTTCCCAGTGCTAATACTCTCGCGCCGCACAACCATCACCGACCATCTCTCGAAGATGAAGAAAGAAATCTTTGTTCTCCCAGCGGTCCAGTGATCATGGCATCAAGCAGAGCCATCTGGCGGAACTACTTGCTAAACACATACACGCCGCCCGCGTTTCACTCGTTATTTCTAACTTTACTATTTGCGGGATAAAAATAATACATATATAATCATTTTGCATTTAAAAACGGTCAACAAAAAAAAAAAGCAATATTTTTTTACCTAAATTACGTCTTATTTACGGCTCATTGCCGACTCATTACTAAATAATTTTTTTTTTACATGTTTTTATGCCATCACATCTTATTTGTTCATCCAATTTTTTTTCTTTTTACAGTTTCTACTGATATAAACTAATTGAAACATCTTAATAATTTTTTTGTCCTTATCAAATTTGGTTGTGTGGTCTTGTAGAGGGTCACATATAACACAAGTTCATACCATCATCCTTTTAACAAATCTCCAGGGCCTTTAAAACTCAAGATTTGCTGTGCTGTCTTGCAGAAAGAAAAATGGGGAAAGAAAGGGCTTATGCTGGTACAGTGTCTGGGTATGTGGCTTGCCAGACAACATCATGATGATACAAAAAGGGGTAGGGAAAATATGGGCTCAATATTTGGGCCACTTGCACTGCCCCACTACAATTACCCCCTTGCATCACCTGATGGTCACCAGGGCTCCCCTGCATCACCAACCATCAAGAAGCAAAATGTTGTGCCAATGTGGTCCCTTACAAAGTTGTCTTCACTACAACTCCCTCGAACTCCCAACACAAACAAATACACAAGAAGAAAGGAAAGTGCAAAAAAAAATATACATATTCATATGCCTTCAAATGGCTTAAGTACTTTACAATATACGCACACGCCATTAGACCGCCTAGTAGTGTTCCCACACGTTCCTGCAGCATGTCAAACTTACTGTTAATGGAAGTAAAGATGGCTTTGGGGTCATTCCATGTGAAATCAGCAAATGGAAGTTGCTCGACTATTTTGTATTATTTTTATAATTTAACTACGGTTACTATCATGTTCCAATAGGCGAAACCCATTTTCATTAAAATTTTATCTCTCACCGTATTGGATATAGGCCCTTTTATGCGGTGGCTTGCGCAGCAAAATCAGCTGTTGCAGCCATCTACAAAATAATCAATATTTAATTTCCCATTAAAGTTATGTAATTTCCGTTTCTACCAACTTGCAGATAAGGGTTCACGCTTTCTTGTGATTACTATAAACACAACTTTCTTACATACTAAACTTTTATCACAAGGGCTTAAATTTTGGGTTTTAGAAGCTTAAAAAAGG
>PNEQ01117666.1:0-14649 GCA_003012365.1 Medauroidea extradentata | reverse complement strand
ATGGTTTTTAATACGGTAAGTCCTCGGTTTACATCGGGATTGCGTTTCTGAAAACCGCGACGTAAATAGAAACGACGCAAAATGAGTCAAGCCTGCCGCCCATGGAAGCGCGCGCACACAAACGTGCCCGGTGTGCGATTTATCACTTTTTTACAGAGGGCACAAACATACAAAAGACTCCGCACTACGACGCTGAAATAAAAAAATCCGACCAGTCCGGGACGGCGGCTACAGAAGGACTTCATATTATCACCGACGTCAATGAACTGACAGCGTCACATTTTTTATTACCTCACTGTTCAAAGATGAGGCTTTTTTTTTTATCAGTGCTAAATATACAGGACAAAATTGTGCTGGTTCTGTGTTTCGATCCACAAGGCAAGCATCTTCTCCATTTTCTCCATTGTATTATGACGTGAATAACTAGTCTTTGTTACACTGACAGATGACATGTTAAGCAAGCTACTCTTAATTTTGTCCGTTTTTGCTCAAACTGTGCGAACTATGATAGCCGGTAGTGCTAACGCTTTACTAATGTCAACTGCCCTCTCGCTTGAATCAAAACGTCGCAAAAATTCCATTTTAGTGGCTAACAATACAGGTGTTCTGTGTTTATTTATTTTTAACGAACTTCGAAGATAAACTCGGCTGATTCGAAGCCATTTCATAAAGTAAAAAATAATTAACTGCAGTGATCTGATACTTTACCAAAACACGTTTGAAGTGCAGTAATGTAAACTGAAACACAGTGGCACGTTTATTAACTCTGCCCAACACAATCTTATCACAGCTACTGAAACAGAGCCAAGGGTTATTTAGTGATGGGAAAAGGAACCTGCTGCGTCGAGGCGAGGAGATAAGACTTTGTCGCGCTAGAGGTGTGGGTGGGCGAGTAGTGTTGCGTCACAGCGTTAAGGGCAGGAAGCACTTGTCGCAGCGATAAGATAGGGCGACGCGGTATGTAGCACAAATAAAACTCAAAACTGCGGTTCATATGACGATTTATGTAGTGTTTTAGTAAAAATAAAAAGCACGGGGATCTTAAACGACGTTAATTTCTGAATCGGCGACTTGAAACATAGGTACACAAAATAGCAGTACTTTCGTCTCAAGACTGTCTCTGCTGTAATTTACTATACCTGTGCTCTTATATTTGTTTCTTATTCTGGCGAGGCAACCTTGGTTTGTAAACCTCTCGAGACAGACCACTCGAAGAACTAGTATTTCCATCGTGAAATTATTTGTAAAGTACTGCACGCCAGCCGAGCGGCTTGCACGGAGAGACGATACGATAATGCATTACATACGTCGGCTAACCTCACTCTTACAGCTCCTGTCCCACACAGACAAACGCAGCTTATCTAGGTAGGCCCCTTAAGGTATCAACATAACCCGCATCAACAAAAGTACTTTACAAGATTCAAATTATAAGCCTACTTTTTTTTTTTTTTTAATACTGGATGCGGATATTTTACACTTGTTGACTTCGTTTCTTGAATAAAAAAAAAAAAAACAAGAACGCTTACAGTGGTATTTATTGTACTATGATCTGTGTGCATTAAACCTGAAGTGTATGGATTAATTTGTGTATTAGATACAACACGCTTCAGAATAATTCTTATTAAGGGCACGCGCGGTTAAAAACAAATTTTATCACCACGTTTTTTATCTTTATATTTGTAACAAATGTTTTTATTCCATAAAATATCACTAAATTTTGCTTTTGTGAAATTATTTATCTATGATAGTTTAGGCACAATGGTTTGTCAAAGTGAAAATATTGCCGCGTCACGGTTTTAAGATCGCGACTGAACCAACTGACTAACCAAACTGAATTAATTCACACCAAATAACGACGTTATAGGCTACAAGATGTCCTATATAAAATACAAAATAAAATATTTTTGTTTTAAAAAAATTAACAAATTTAAACGTAAAATTCGAATGCATACCAATTTTTTTTAAATAACACTCTAAGTGACATGCAATTTTTGCTTTTTACAAGCCATTATGCAACACCATGATAGATAAAAAAATTTAACATCATCAAAATTTAGTCACAATTTATGTTTAAAAAAGATAAAATTAACTTGAGGAAATATAAAATAAAAACATGACGAAAATTACTATAAGCCGCGCACTTTACTTACAAAGTTGTTAAGCTACTCTAGAATCGACCTGTGTTTGTAAACTACTTTGTTCAAAATGCGTGAAACCCTTGTTCGTTTTTCAGATCCAAAAGAAAATATATTAAAATGTCTCACTCACCTAAATTGTGCGCTAGTGGAAATTACAGTTATAGAATGGTGGGAATTTAATCGAAAAACTGAACACGTTAAGATTTTTCAATACTACTGCTTTCTCTAGTGTTCCCAGAGCATGCTGAAATATCTAGCTAACTTGCAGGCGTGTATCCTGATTGGTTTTCGTCGTACCTTATGTGGTTTATCCAAGAGTTACGTTTTCTTAAAAACTGTTGAATGTGTAGTGGGTGATACGTGTCTACATTTTGAACCAATACGGATGTTCTTTTAGGATTCATAAAAAAACTCTTGAATTATACAAATTACACCAAAATCTTCAATTAATCTACGACTTCAACACGGCAATATTTAAACGTCTACGTTGTGAGTAATTTTATTCGTTGTTTTCAATTTAAGTTTCTTCAATTGCTACAGATTTGCATTACATCAAACAATAAGTATACATTGCCACTCAGAATTGCTAGGAAGCACAGGTTCACTCAGGCTATGAAAGTTACAAAGAAGTCGAAACACAGAATACAATTCCTTAAAAATTTTATATACCATATACCAAAACAAGTTACTACAAATTCTTAGCATTCACTTTCAGTGGCATTTCTTAATAAAAGTATTTGTTTTCCCATATAATTCAAGCATCAACCACTACAGGTTAAAGTATTTTACGAAAAATTCTTTAAGCTGCTCCAGGGTATGCGTAGTTTCTGACACTGCCTTTATTGCTTCCATATTTTTCTTCCACTGAAGCTGAAACAAAATAACACTTATAATTATTTCTTCATATGGTACTAACTAAGACACGTGCATTATGTTTTATATTTTCATACATCAATTATTACTTTAACAGTGCAGCTCTCTGAATAACTGCATACAAAAGTGTAAGTGCCGTGTCTGCAAAACCAAATAATGTATTTTAAATACTTTAATTGCAGAAACGTTATTCTTTGTTACAGAAAGAAAAAAAACAATACTGTCGGTACAGTGTTTACAAATTAAAAGAAACAATAATATTTGGATGGATTGAATATTTTCTTTGCAAAAGTACTGAACATATTCGCAATATGCTTGAAGATACAAAAGAAACTTGGCTACACTAAAGTTTTAAATTTATTAAGAATATATTCACAGTAAAAACTATAAAGCTGTTAATGTCACATCGAGTAAAATATTGCTGGTCAGTTCAGTGTCTTCCATGTTAACGCGATGGTACGTTTCAAACACAGTAAAGCCCAATTTCGGAGCAACTTTGTATTGCACAATTTAGTTTTAATAAATTGATGAAGACATCAGCATTCACAGCTTAAATAACAAACAAAAATTAAAGAGCGATGTGTTTATTACATTTGCATATGAAACCATATTAATCGGGTTGTACAAATATATCCAAGGGGATGCAAATAACATCAGGCAAACACAAAATACATTCGTGTATGTATTAATACATGCTGTTAGAAGTATTACGTACAAATGATAATTGTTAATATTATAATTTACAGTATGTAAATGTGAACTATAGTAGTTATGATGATGTAAATATAAGATTTGCAATAAACGATGTTTATTTTTCTTTTTATGAAGTCCTCCATCACGATGTAACCTGGCTCTGCCTTGGACAATAATATAACAATAATTTTACGATAAATTTGAATGTATAAAAAATATATTACTAACACAGCTACATTACTGAACATATTCGTTTTTCATAACTTGCAATATTAATAACCAAAAACAATCTAAAATACGTTTCACTCAAATAATAGCTTATCTATTCAAATATATTTGCTACTGAAAATGTTTATACATTCAGAGCATAATAACAACTACAATAGATTTTAGGACGATTCGCAGTCCAGACAACTATGTCTACAACGTTGGTTGACTCAGTAAAATAATATAAATTGTATTCAAAATTAAAAACTCTTCAAATAAATCGGCTGTTTTGAAATTTTGGAGACTTGCCTTTGGCAATAAATTTATGTTTAATTTGTTCGTCAAACAAAGTTCGGCGAAATGTATAATACACTGTACTCACTATTTACACAGCAACGTTTATGTTGAAAATGAAGGCTTCATAAATATAGGCTGATAAGTTAAAAAAAAGTCCTATTAAAGTGTTCTATTACAGTGAATGCCTCCAGCATAGGTCATAGACATGAATACTGTCTTACCCTACAAACATATATATGCTGTAAATTTTTGGCAACTGTCTAAGTAGTGGTCAGATACAAAAGTTTTGTTCTTTTTACCCCATTTTTATTAACTCGTTTTCTTGTTTGTTTGTTTACTTGTTCATACAAATGTTGTATTCAATTTAAACTAACTTCCCCATGACTTCCCGATGGACTAGAGACTTGACACTTTAAGCATAGCTCAGAAGTGAATAACAATGAAATGTTAATGCGATTTCTTCTCTGTCTGTGTTTTAGTCTGTTCGGTAACATTTTTGCTTGTTAAAAATTGATTGCAAAATTTCACACACACAAAACTGAAAAACATAAAAAATAGTATTTAATTTTTTTTGTAAGCTACGTTTTATAAACGGACTAAAAAGTTCAAAATAAATTCTCCCATGAAAATACTTGTAATATTTAAAGCGAAAATGGGGGACGCATGCAGTCAAGAACCTCACATGACAGTTCAAATCATCTGCAGAGGAATAAAATTGTAAGAGACGTAAGTTAAAATTATTCATGAATCAATTATCTATTGCATGCTCCTCGTGTTTTTCGTTTTAGATCCTACATGTGTTTTTAAAGGAGAAATCATTTTATACTTTCTAGTCTGTTTTGAATATGTAGTTAATTAATTTTTTATTAATTTCTTTTTTATTTTGTTTTACCACTTTAGGAAATTTTGTGGTCTCGTCCTCGACATTATTTCCTTTCGCGTGTATTACCACTGGAAGATGAATCCGATATATCCAGGGCCATATCATGTACTCCGTCATTCCTGGGCTGCTCCCTGCACATGCAAAAACACTTCTGGTATCACACCATTACATATCTGGATACTGATTTCATTATACTACATTGTGTACATTCCGGAATGGCAGCAGACCCGTGGAGATATCAAAGTTATTGGTTGGCTAGTTATTTCAAGGCATGTATGTGGTTAAATAGTTTTGACGTAATTTTACAATGTCTGCAGACAACAATCGTAATAACCACTGTCATTGAGTAAGGATATACGCCGTTTGCGCACAAGGGCCTGCGGTTTGAAAAATTATGCAACCAGGTCGTACTACAGTTATTTTATTTATTCTACTACAGGTTTGAAAGAAAGCGTGTTTTCTTACGAGAGAGTTTAGCACAGAGGAAAATTCTTCCGCTAGTAGCGTTGCAATCGCTAACATACCTAATAAAATACGAAACTATAGTAAAATTAATTTTAACTGGGTGTGGTAAAGAGAGGAGTTATGTTATCTTATTTTAAAGTGAAAAACAAACCAATTTTGGCTTTCAAATGATTAACTTCACGTAACTTAAAATTCAGGAAAGCTCTGAGTTTGGTCAGTTTAACCCTCTTAAAAACGATACCAGCGCTCAAGTGGCAAAAATTGTCCCTGTCCCAAACTCCTAACGCAGATCTTTTCAACTTGTAGTAGAATTAACCTTACTATAGTCCACAACGCAAACATTAGACCCCACATCGCCGTCCGGATGTAACATCGCTTTTTAAGAGGCTTCGCGTTTGATCTACGGAGTACCTACGGCCGGGTTGAAACTGCTTTTTCAATCCACTTACTGACGTGGAGCACCCCTAACAACTACCGGGTAGTATTGAATTGAACATTTGAATTGGAAATATGGTAGAACGAACGAATTTAAACACCACAAATCTTCAATTTTATTAATTTCTGCACAATTTATTTCGGTCGTCTAAATCGGAGATTTCTGACCGAGATTTTGTAGAAGGGCCAAATAAAAAATTAGACGACTAATCAAATTCAGGTCTCCGAAATTACGACAGCACGGCAACAATTTGGCTATTTCTTTATATTATCTATATGCAATTTAACATAATTTCTTAGCAAAAACTTGTCTTGTTTTTTATAGTTTTCTTCCCTTTGGATGCCCACAGTATTCCGATTGGTTAAAAATAGCGTGTGATACTAGAAATCGTTGTGTAATCAGAAGCAATGAGTAAATGTATTGACCTAGCATTGTGATGGCGGTTATTGCATCTGTAAATGTTAAGCGTACGTAGAACGCAATAGAAAGTGTAGTGTGTAATCATAACTTTTATCTTTTGTATGTTAAGTTGTAGGAATCTTAATTTTGATAAAATTAGAAAGTTAAATGCAATTTCATTTGACTGATAAATAATTTCCCATTCTTACCCGAATCTGGAAAACCTCAACAAAATATGAAATATATTCTGGCTGTGTAAATGAAAAGCCCTATATGCTTAGACAGTGCAGAATGTCCACAAACCCATTCATCCAAATGAAGACTTTAGAAAGATAGTATTATATTGAGTGGACATCATACCTCCGAGAAAAGGAGTCCCTCGGTGCTCGAGTTCTTCACTGAAGGTCTTGAAGAATGAAACTGTACCAGCTGGGAGTTGAAGAATTTTATCCACTAACATATCTCTGAGATCAACTGGTACCTGTACAAGAACATTCCAGCTATATTAGGAATGGAGTTAAACATCTGATGCACGAAATAAAAACTTTCAGTGAATTGTGTTATACAACGTGTATCTAAATAATGAGAAACTGTAACATGTGTTTGCTGAAATGAAAATATAATGATGTAGGGAACTCATGGTCCAGCTCACATAGGAAGTGCTGCAGACGCTTCCAAAGTTTGAGAAAACATGAACAATTGTTGTCATATTTAGTAAACTACTTGCTTGACAGAAACAAATTTTGATTACGGAATAGTTACCTATATCAACAATAATGTGAAGGGTTTGTAAATTTAACACACCTCACTCACGCTGAAAAAAAAGGGGGGCGGGGCACTACACTTATCTCTTTAAAAAATGTATATGACGGTAAAATGGTTGCTATTTATGATCAAACATAATGAAATGGCGGGAAATTTCCAAAAATAGATGTCGCTTGCAAAAATGTCTAACGCTTGTCTTCTTAGGGAAATCATTAAATGTTTGACTACACAGAAAAGCGATATTTCCTACCATGTATGCAACCAGGAATTACTGACTGTGCGCTGCACCGTACTGGAATGCATGCTGCGGCACTGTGCGTGTGGTAAAACATTAGCGAGGTGCACAAATAACAAACAACGTGTGACTGCCCCACTTAAACGAGAGATAAAATATTACATTAAATTGAAGTCTGCACTAGCCATGTCATTTTGAGCCATCATAAAAGCTCTACAGCATGTGTTCAAATTGGCGGCCTCCCATTTCATCGCAATACATGAGTCGACGTATCAGTGACTAGTGTACTCTTTCGAAAGCATCTGCTGTATCTTGAATTTTGCCACAGGAAGCAATTATCTTAGCTAGCATATATTCCTCTGACTCGATGGGTGTGTCGTACATATGAACCTTGACGAAGCCTCACAGGGAAAAGTCGAGTGGATTAAGGTCCGGAGATCGTGCTGCAACGCAACGGGGCCGCCTCTTCCAATCCACTGTGCTGGAAATTCCATGTTGAGGTGATAACGTACAGCTCTTGTGTAATGTGGAGGGGCACTGTCGTGTTGAAACTATGAGCGGTGCCGAACCGCAAGCGGAACATTCTTGAGGAAGTGTGACAATGTCACTTGCAGGAATTGGCAGTACACGTGTCCATTCAATCTTCGCGGCATCAAGTAGGGCCCAGTGAGATGGTCGCCGACAATACCCGCCTAGATGTTCATAAAAAACCGTTCCTGGTTCGTTAGTATGGTAGTCGCATGAGGATTGACGTCGTCCCAAATATGACGTTCCTGCTGTTAAGAGGCCGTTCCAGTGTTTCAGGCACATGTATGCAACCCGCATTAACCCCGTATAAATCAAGGCTAATTTTACTATCGCTATAGCAATAGGAGTATTACACTTATCAGCATTAGCTTAACGTTTTATCAAAGTCACAGTCGTTCTTATTTTCGTTGCGTTCTGCAAATCAAGCATAACTTAAGGTTACATTATCAACGCAATACAAAAAAAAAACAGTTATGTTAAATTTGTAGTCAACCGTTCTTTACGCTTGACTTCGGGGAACGCAGCGAAAATAAGAACAACTGTGACTTTGATAAAACGTGAAGATAATGTTGATATGTGTAATACTCTTATTGCTATAGAGATAATAAAATTAACCTTGATTTATATGGGGTTATTTCGGGTTGCATACATGCGCCTGAAATCACTGGAATGGCCTCTTAAAGTAACCATCACGCGGAAATATCGCTTCATCAGTAAACTATACGATGCACTGAAGTGTGGATCTTCTGTGCACTGATGCAGGAACCATTGCGAAAAGCATTCCGAGGAGCAAAATCCATTGGTGACAATGCCTGCACCTTTCGCACGTGGTAGACGCGTAGCAGTCGCTCGTACATAACACACAATACAGTTGAACGGGACACCCCCATTCCGTGTGCAATGACACGGGTGCTTGTTGGTGGGATTTCCTCCCTCCACAACGTTGAGAACTTCTTCATCCACATTTGGTGTTACGTTCATTCCTAAGGTGATCAATACCATCTCGCGTCTTGAACGTGCCTGTTTCACGCAGTCTCTGGGTGACAGTTTTGTGAAGGTCGTATGATGAGGTTGCCACCGCGCTGGGAATCTCTCGTGCTACAATCGTGCAGCAGCTCGTGCATTACCTTTCACTTCATTGTACAGCAGATCCATATCCTGTTATGGAAGAAGAACTACAACAAAAATAATAGTGGTCGGATGTGAGGGAACCACGACTCTCAGCAATGCTATTGTAACAACTCACTACACGGTGCAGCTTGTCACAAATCACCTGCCCACACATCACTGTGGCTCTCAGTCATTCCTGGTTGCATACTTGGTAGGCAATAGCGATTCTCTGTAAAACCAAACATTTAATGATTGCTCTAAAGGACGAGTGTTAGTTTCTGCAAGAGGCATTTATTTCTCTAAATTTCCCGCTGTTTAATTAGTTTTGATCACAAAATAGCAATCTTTTTACTGTCACGTGTATTTAAAAAAATGGGAAATACCACCAACTTTATTTTCATATTTTATTTATTTATTATTATTATTATTATTATTAGAATTATTGCCCCGGTAAAACTATTTCGTAACCAGAAATTTTTTTTCGGTCAAGCAAGTAGTTTCCTAAATATTACAATAATGTTCATGTTTTCTCAAACTCGAAGCGTCTGCAGCGCTTCCTGTGAGAGGTGGGCCATGGGCTCCCTGCATCAAACATTATATTTCCACCTCAGCAAATCTTCTGTTTAGATACATGTTGCATAAGTTTAACCGTATTTGTCAACATGACTCTACACTAGTTTAAATAGACTGTTGTCGGCATGATGGCAACTAATATGGAAAAAAAAAATTATGAAAGTACACTTTTTCCTCTACCTTACCGCAGAAACATTTCCCTTCCCACTTTTTGAACAGCACGTTGATTCCAAAATATTTTTTGCTTTAATAGGATTGCTATTATGAAGTATTGAACTGTATCACTTTCGTCTAACAGGGTATCTGATTCCCTTCTGATATTGGGTACATGCTTGGAGAATGCGAGGTGAATTTCGTATATGGACCATTAGCAGCATGATGAGGTACAACGGTAACACATTGAACTTGCATTAGGAAGGGCATGGGTTCGATTCCTTGTTCCGGCCATTCTGCTTTTGGTTTTCTATGATTTTTCGAAATCACTCCACATGAGTGCTGGGATGTTTCTTTAACAAAGGCCATGGCCGAGTCATCTATTTCCTATCCTCGCTGCAGACATGAGGTAAAGGACATTCATTCACTTAGCAACAGATACTTCATTTGGACATCTGATTTTCTGTTATCACAGCACACAAACATTACACAGTTACCGATAAATGAATGATTTTCGAAGTCGTCCAGGAATATGCCACACACAAACTCTTTCTAAATGTTTCTACCTCTCTTTTTCCCTAATCATCTCTGTTTTTCGCTGATCATCTCTCTTCACCAAACGTAACGTCTCTACCGGTTAGCATACGTCATCATTTCAGAGACTAAAATTTGGTTGTAAATGTTAAGATCACGGGCAAAAACTATGACAATTACACGCAAAGAAATAAAATATTAAAATTTAATTTACATCCAATTTTAGTTTAATGTACCATAAATAAATGTATACTATAATAAGAAATAAATACATACTACTTCGAACTTCTTGAGAAGTTCCTTGTCTCTAGCTATCAGGTCGGCATCAGCTGAGTAGAGTGGAGGATCTGGGAACTTATTGTCCAAGAAGTCTGCAATGTCCAGAGACTCGACCACAATCTCTTCTCCAGTATCTAATGCTGGCACCTTCCCTTCAGGATGAATGTCGAAAAACCATTCCGGTTTGTTTTTCAGGTCAATGTTCACAATGTCATGAGGAATATTCTTGGCGAGCAGAACAATACGTGTTCGTTGAGCATAAGGGCAGAACTCCATACTGTACAGACGGTATTTACCTGGAGTGTTGGGTGGTCGTGTAGACCCTGCAACATTCACATAAAGCTTAAATCAGACAAATCATTGAGTAAAAATTATCCGAAGATCAGTTGAATGAACTTTTGTCTGGCCACGAATTATTATGGATTTATCAGGAAGGATCTGGGAGCAATGTGATGTTACTATAGTCAATGTTTGTGTTTTATATATGGGTCCACTTCTTGCCAACCGCAAACACTTTTTAAATGGTCGTGAAGGTAAATATTAAAAACAAAATTAGTTATCGAACACCGGCCAAACTAACGATTTTAAAGGCATAGTTTATTAAAATGTTTTTTTCAATAGACGTTAGACGTAGTCGTACGTAAAGAAAATTGCAGTTTTCTAACATAGAACATTTCCGATTTTCCTTCGGTTTTGGTTACATTGATAAGGTTAGTTTAGGTTAGTTTGCGTTAGTTTTTGGTTAGGTTAAGTTATTTTACTATTAAGTTTTCCATTTTCGTTAGGTAAATTAAGGCAACCTAACACACCTAACCCAACGAAAAATGGAATAATAGTAAAATAATTTAACCTATCCAAAACTAACTGAAACTAATTTAAACTAACCTAACTGTATTGTCGCTACAAAACACACAAGAATGTTTGAAATATTTTACAAAAATGCTTCACAGAAAACTGGATGTGCACGTGCACCTGTACACTTACCTGCCGGCCGCTACTGGTCATAAGTAACGTGTGTGTGTGTATATATATATATATATATATATATATATATATATATATATATATAACGGAACGCTATGCCGTACAAAAATAAATTTATGAATTTTTGCCATGTCAACACTCTTAAGGAGTATGGAAAGGTACGATGTCGAACGGACGACTGAATTACACATCAAAGTTCGATGAAGTTTTTTTTTAAGAATAGTTTTTTTTATCAGCGGACGTTTATTTATGTAGCACTATGCGGTAGTATGCTTTACTTTCGAGTAAAAAATTAAATACTGTTTTTATAAAAATAAGGGCTTGAAACCACAAAATCTACAAAAATGGAAAACTGTCACTTGATGTACCTACTGATTACCGTGCTCCCATAAATGCATATAGGCCTACTTCGTTTTGCTGCAGCTTATACATACCAACGTTAATTGCCGGGTATTACATTTGTTTTAGGGAAGTGGTTAGTATGTCAACAATTTGTTACGACATGAATTAATAATTTCTAAGTGTAGACTAATGAAGCAAGATTCTCGCTGTATGGAAACTTGCATTGTGACGGCCTGTCGGGAGAAGGTTCATTGTAAGCCTACTCATTTTTAGACAGTGTTTCTATTGATTTGTTGTGTGTATTACAGAAGACAATAACAACAAACCTTGGCCTACTGGAAATATTGCCTGGTATAATAATTGTGTGTGTTTATCATAAGAAATATGCAACCAATATTATCGTCCCTTGTTAACAGTGACACAATTGATTTAGCTTCATCTTTGTTTATTATTCAGTACGATGTATGACATACGTATTTTTAAAACGTCTGCAGTTGCCGTATACTAAGAAACGGTAATTCTTCGACTCAGAATGTTTTAAAAGTTTCAATTAATGAATAGAAACTCGTCAACCCCACATAATCATGTACGTTTTTTGGCGCCGTTTGTGCAAAATCAGCTGTTGCTACCCATGATTCAGTGCGCAAATGCTACTGGCCAAGCCGTCCATTCGGCGTGCTCGCAAACAGTGAGAGGGTTTGGGGGTGGCCCTTCTCGCCTAGTAACAGCGTCTCCCAGCCAAGTGGAAAACTCCGGAGGATATTGGGTGCAGAATATGCGCTCCGCGTTTGACGCACGGTAATAGCGGAGTGATAAGAGCCAGAGCACCACGTTAGACGATAGGTACATGGCCTCTATTCGCAGCGCTAAACTGGCGTGCAATGTCTTCGTAGAACTCTTTTTCCTAAGGGACTTTAAGCGGTGACCCTAAAATTTTAATTTTTGCATATTATGAAGTAAAGACCGATGCACGCGCCTTATTTTGCAATTTACGGATTCAGGTCGTATTTTCAGAGCTACAGAAGTCCTAAAAAGCCGTTTTTTAGCCCTTTCCGGAAGCCCCGAAATCATGTTACAAACAAGCATGCTGAATTTTCAAAAAGTGGCATACGTAGTTTAAAGTGGGTTTTCATTTCATAGATAACAATAAGAATAAGTTCGGCGGTTTTGCGTAAAAAGTATTTGCGTGACATGCCACAACACCGTCCAACGGGTAAGTACACAGTCCTCTTAAATGTGCCATGTCCTGCCTTCCCTCCACCTTTGCCATCGTTACAATGGTATATGATGAGAATATGTAACCTCTCGCACTCAAGTCCATCTCCACCTCCTCGTGGTCAGGGCTGGTAACGTATGTGCTTGTACTACGGCTAACAGAGTGAGGACGAAGACCGGGTAAGTGGTGACCCCCCTTATGCACAGGATAGATCCACGGCGGGTTCTCTTAGGCCGCTTACATAAGCTGGTACGAAAGTCCCAGCCTGCGGTGCGACATGTCATAACTGAGGCGCACACAACAGTCTTCTTCGTAGCGGATCTCGAGTATTGTTGAGCTGAGCCCTGGAAGGTGGACACCTACTCGGGTTAAAACTCAGATGCATGGTGTTTCGCAGGTGCTCAGGGGATCGACGTGAAGCCCCAGCCTTTCTCTCAGCCGATCGCGAGTCTGTGAGTGGTGGTGGTTACAAACTCCTGCTTAGGGTGAGTCCTAGGGTCGCTGGTCTCGTCCGCCTAGTAATAGAACTCGTCCACGAAGCGGTATCGTCGAGGTTGGATAGGCCTCTTCCTTCACAAGGTGTACCCGTGTGGCTCATCCTAGAGGTGGTTCCGTTGCAAGGTGAGATAATTTTTACAACTATCCGTCGCGATTAGAAGGGGCGTATCTCCTTCTGTCGGGTGCATACAAATGCTCCCGTCTTGCTTTCATAGCGGCTCTAGAATTTGTGGTATGGTGAGTCCTGCCACCTGCCACACAATGTTCTGGGACACTGCACGCTAAAAAATAGTTTGTAAATTTACCAGACGTGCGCACAGGAGCGCTAAGAAAGTAGGTATGGTAGAATAGTTTCCCAGACATCCATGATAGCACTCCTAAACCTAATTATAAAACAGTTGTAGTGGCCCAGCTAGCTCCTGGCCTCACTTCAGTTCTCGGGTAGCAGAGTGCGCCGAGCCTATCTAATCAAACCACACTTCCTCTGGCAGCCCACAGACATCCGTCAACGCTGATTGCCACTTCCTATGATATTTCCTAATTAACCACACAACTGGCGTGCCTTGTGATAGTGATATCACTCTGTAGTTTCCCCGGACGTATGTATCACCGCACATATCCTGCCAGACATTTCCTTCCACGTGCGCCCTGATGCAAATAAACTTCTATCACAGGAAGCAGCATCCTGTTGACGCCAAACTTATCAAACATGTACTTCCCGACTGGAGGACTGTGAAACCCCTTTCTGACCACACACTCGAGAATATTGCATCAGATACTTGTTCTAGCCAATAGGGTGAAACCACATGATATCTCCATGAGATATCACTTTCCTGTTGGATTCCTTTATATACCCTGCTTCCACAAGGTCAGACAGACTGTAGTCATCAAGCAGTAGTGAGCTACACTTCGCTGCAAGCTGCCTGAGACGACTCCCCTGCGCTGGATGAAGACCTCGACTCTACTACGCTTCGCAGATAGTTAGAACATCTCAATATGAGATTGTTTTCCTTAATTTCGATAGTGTTAGTAAAGACATCT
>PNEQ01117665.1:0-21710 GCA_003012365.1 Medauroidea extradentata | reverse complement strand
ATGTAGAGCACGTGGAAATGCTAATAGAAAATTAAAATATCCGTGCTTGAGTAGCTAAAACTGCTGTAGCACATAATTTTTTTCTCCGTAGTTTTTCGCGCCGATCCATGTTGCAATGAACAAAACGACCATTAAAAAATGTGGCGGTGGTGTTATGCGATTTCTGTTATCACTCTGGGTACCATTTGAATATGAGCGAGGAGCCACACACCATTTTCTGCTATACCCACAACTCAGAATCTGCCATAAATATTTTTATGCCCATGGGTATAGCAGAAGGTAACAGGAATTTAGGCATCGTGTGAGGCCGGCTTTAAGTTGGGACTATGAATCCCGCCCCTACTCTTCAATGCTTTATCTTTGACACTCTTATGACCGAACGAAACTGATGGCGCCACTATCGCAGTGGGGCTGTTGTGAAGAGAAGTTCGTTTTTTAACCAAAACTAGCGTGACCTCTTCTTTGACGGAGACGGAAGTTATGTGATCCGTGCTGCAGTGCCGTTTTTGTTCGTAGTTCTTCTTTTCGTTTTGCTCGTGTGGAAAGTTGGTTATTGGGAAATTGTGTTTTTTGAAGTGTGGTGTGAATAATGGCGGAGGTGAGCATAATTTAATTAGTAATTTGTTGAATAATCATTACATATGATCAATTTGTAAATACTGTCATTTACGTACTATTGTAAGGCATCTTAATGTAAATGTCGTTCACGTGTTCGGTAAAATTTATTTCTAAATATACTTAGAAATAGTTTATTAACTGAAATGTGTGAAATCCTTGTGCGAATATTATTTAAATGTAATAGTATTTTTTATAATGTTCCATTTTGGTGAAGTTAACGCCGAGGCTGTGTTCCAATTCGTTGCAATGTTCCGTCGTTCTCTTGCCCTTGAGCCCTTTCTGTCCCATAATTCCTCATGAGCCCTTGACCCCTTCGTGGCGAAGTGTGTTTTCGTGGTTTCGGACACCGGTATTCACTTAAACAACATAACCTATATTGTAAAAGTATAAATAAAGTCAACAATTCTGCTAGTCAGAAGTTATAAAACGTACTTTTCGTGATAGGAATAAGGCCGTGTTTATAAACTACGCAACAACGCTAGAAACGCAACGTAACAAATATTTCAGTCGTTTATAAACATCGCAAGCGACACGAAGTAACCAACACTACCATACATTACATGTGTTAACACTTTCTCTAGATGTTCTAAGTGAGCCTCGAACGTCTTGACTATGTACTGTCACGTCATCGACATAGTCATATTTAAAGTCGGACAGAACATGATCGAGCACTCTACTGAGAGCCTGGCTTATACCTAAATTTGCTCCCATCGGGATATACGTGTAAACTCGTACTGATTCCAAGGCGTACTGAATGTCGTGTATTTACGACATGCCGGATCCAGCAGACACTGATAAAAGCTATTGTTCAAATCTAGTACAGAGTAATACCTAGCCTTCCCTAGATGTTGCAAAGCGTCCTTGACAGTATGCAAAGGAAAGGGATCTTTAATTAATTTACGATTTATACTGATACGATTTACAACCAGACGGTATCCACCGTCTTTCTTCTTTACCAGAAATCCGGGAGAACAATATTCGGAAACTGAAGGGGTAATGACACCAGCTGCTAACAATTTATCAGTAATTTTTCGAAAAGCTTCCAGTTTCAGAGGAGTACAGTGAAAGTAACGTTCTTGAACCGGAATATTGTCCGTCAAGGAGAACTTATTAGGCAGAATACCACATTTCCCTATCTTTGACGTAAGTGCATCATCAAATTTCTCACGTAACCTGACTAACTGCTGTTCGTCTACCCAAGTTAACATAACCTAATTAGCTGTCGAAGAGCTATCCGCAGGACTAGCATGCGAGTGTAGGCGCAACTTAATATTAGGGGCAAAACCAAACGACAAGGTCACATCATCACCGTTCTCCCGCAAGTATGTGACAGCAAGACGCCGTAAAACAGGAACACAAGCAGTCTACGGGTATTTCATGCCGCAGTTGCCCAGCACCTCAAATCATGCTCGTAAATACGTTTGATCAACCAATACATTTAAATTAAACGTTATCGTTAAGCAAGGATATATCAAAGTTTCTGAGTTGAACATCGTAATCAACATGATGAATTTCACAAAGCATTTCAAGAAATTCCTGTTTTCTCACATAAGCGTATTTCAGAATTCATTATCAAAATAGAGAATATACTTGACACACATCAAATGACGCATCAACCATCTCCAATCTGGACAATCAAAAATCACTATCATATAACTGAAATTATCAAACAACTGACTAGATTCAGGAAAACTACAGACATAAAAAATGATGTACACACGGCAACATACACTCTACCAATTCAACACGAAAATTTACAAATACTAAAAACGTAGCAACAAGTTAAACTTTTCTTAGCAAACATATTCATTTTAAATTTAAATCCAAAAACGTAATTTTCACAAGACGGCAGCCGAAAGAACAATTAAAAAAAAGCAAAGAGTTCTAAATTTAGCTCCACACACATGACGGTAGCCGCCTAACCGCCATGGGGAACAAGTTCCCAACCAAACAGCTTAGTGGAGCTACAAGACACTTACATTTGACCTGATCCCAAGCTGGCGAAGAAGTAAAACGTTAAGGCCATGCTAGCACACCAGCAGGAGGCTTGGCCAGGGCCTCAGCAAACTGCACATGCGAGAGGGAGAGTAGAAGGGGAAACAAAAAAAACAAATACTACTAGAAGAAAAACATAGAGATCGCGAGCCTAGCCAGAAGCTAAAGTTCCGCCACCGTCGCCGCACTGAGCACCAGACGGTGCAAATTAATTTAAAAAAAGAATACAGACTACTCCGGGTTGCATTATCTTAGTATCCACGTGAGTATCCTTCAACTTAACCCCTCTGCTAACTGCGAACATCTTCTCGTCTTCAAGGCTACTCGTCAACTCTCCCTGCGTGACCAACCACGCCATTCTTCTACCCGGGAAAGTGCGTACACTTTTTCTAAAACTACTGGCTTAACAAAAACCTCTACCAAGGAAAAGAGAATTGAAAAGAAAATAATTAAATCTGACTTAACTGGTTACATTGTGCAGTCACGCTAAGTCGACCCTTCCCCGGGCTTGTCCATGCATCCACACCTTGAAAATCACGTCTTCACTGTTCAGTAGCTCTCTCACACCAACCCTGGCGTGCGCCTTTTGTTTCTCGTCCCATCCACGCATCCACGCCAGCGGTTGCTGCCCAAAATCACGTGACCACTCATGACCAACTTCTTCCCCCCCCCCCCCATCCCTTACTCTACCGCTCGCCTGTGTGTCTCCAAGCACAGCAGTTCTCCTCTCGCTGTCTTCCTTGCACACTATCCTTCCTCATCCCACCCTCGTTCTGTCGCCTCCCTTCGCATTCTAGCTGGTTGCTGCGCCATACCACAGTCTGCACCTCGTGTTAACTCTGTGTGCTACTGTGAGCGCTCTATCACCTTCTCCGCGCACGTGAACAGCTACTAACTTAAGCGAGAAAAATGCTGCTTGTCTCATGTGCCACTGTCAACGATTCCTGCTGTATGCTGAGGTTCAGTGCTAACCCAAAAAAAACCCACAAGCTAATCCTAGTTATGCTGCACAATTTCCTACCTACCAACTGGTCTTGTCTTTGTACAGATCTTAAGAAAAAAATAAAATTTAAAATTTCATAATCTTTAAATAGCCTCAAAAATTACGCATAACAATATTTACATAATAGTACGGAATCTGCTATGCCCAAAGAGAGACCCCTTGGGAGGGTGCTAGAATGTGGCTCACATGGAAGCAGAAATGCTATTCTCCGTTCACTCTTAAGGTGAGTTCTGAAGTAAACAAATAATGTAATATCATTGCGCTTCACTAGATTCAAATTGGCTAAATTTGTGCAGTGTGCCAATGTATTTTTTCCAACTGACAAAAGAGTGTACAATCAGTATCTTAGGAAACAAGGCCCTATACTTTAAAACAATATTGCGTGAAAATTGTGTACATGTTATCCACGTACGGAAACAAAAATTTCGTAACAACTTGATAAAATTATTGACATCATGTGCAATTACAGTATATTTCTAAATTTAATTATAATTACCAAGCCATCACTAATGACCGTATTCAAATATTCTGGTATTAACGTAACGAATATTTGGTTCTACATGTAGAAAAAAAATGTCATCAAAATAAGTGATTAAACTTACTGTAAAGTATTCCTGGATAATTTTGTACTTTGTTTTGCAGAAATTACATCATATAACTTACAAATATATCTGTCGATAATTTACAATTATACGTAATCTTTTTTGTAAAGAATGTTATGCGGGATGTTTATTCTTGCCTTATTAAACATCACCATAGTTTGTTTAGTAATGCAGACATATCCACGTTTCGAAAATCATGCAAGAAATTTTCATTATTCACGTCCAGCGTCACATAACCTAATCTGCAAGTGATGTAAACATAAACAGACGTGAGGACTGAACGAAATAAAGAAATTTTGGTTAGTACGGACTGGAACGGAAAATGGATACACGGAGAAACCATTCGCAGTAGCCACAACATTGATGCGTTAATGTCCAAAAATGCTTTGGAAAAAAATATAACATCATATGTGATTGTGATATTTCTGACTTATTTTTACTGTGGTAATCGTTACTGAACTAAACTTTGGTATTTTCAGAGTATCATACATCTCTTAATACTGGCAAATGTACCAAGAAACTCGTACGTTTAACAGTACATCAGTCGTTAATAACTCGTGAATCAACTATATGGACATGTCTGTCCAATTAACCATAATTAAAGTAATAAATGTATAGCATTGTAGATTGTGTTTGCAATGTCTGTATATTTTAGATAATTGTTAGTAAAACTCTCTCATTAAGTGATGGAGTGGTAAATTTATACGTACACGACATATAACAAAGATCTATTTCTTATGCAAGATCACAGAGCATTGCGTTTGACAGCAAATGAACATGTTTGTTTATAATTTGCTCTGTTTATCCTAAAGCTCAACTTAAGAGTAAACAGAGAATAACAGAAATTGGGTATAGAAACTGCTAAGAAATTGGGCATCGTGTGAAGTCTGCTTTAGCAGACTCATCCTTAGTATAGAGGAAGGTCATATCAATCAAAACACTTCACGAAGGCTAAAACGGACAATGACGTACATAACTCACCATTACACAACCAGCCAGAAATGTTGCCACACAAAATCAATGGCTGCAGTTTTATTTATATTAAGTCACTGTTACCCCGAAAACTTCTTGCTGTACAACGTGAAATATGTTAACCACACACCACTAACGTGTGAACGAACAACTTGGCAACCTGTGTTGTTTCGTGCTAATATTTTCCCTGTGGAAAGTTTTCAACAAAAGGGGATAAAAATACAAAAATTGTTAAATTATAAAATATTTCATTAGAAGATTAAAATTATTACTAAAGGGCTAGTGGCAATAAATGTTTATTAATAATTTTGGTCCAACAACAGGTACACACCATCGCATCCGAAAGTAAACATGAGTAGTAAATATTGGAGATTGTGTTAGGTGTTCAATTGTAAGTAACCTATAACGTTATAGTGCAGTTTTCTTAGGATATTTTTGAGTTGATTTTGCGTACTATAAATGTGGTAATTGTAAGATGTATGGATGTAGCATATATATTCCATAAAATTTACAACTAATGTAAACCAGTAATTCTTAATAATACCAGCATACTTTTTTTAAGACCTTGTTACGGAGTTTTGCAGTGATTTCGAAAATATTTTTTTATTGATACCTAATACTCATATCAAAATTTTGCTGGTACAGTTTTGACACTTATATGTTATAATTTGTAGCTGAATTTTTTTGTAGAATTATACTGAACAGTTTTTTAGATTTCATTACCTAAAGTACCATGTTTTTCATCGTGAAAATAAGCAAAAATGAAGGAAATTATTTTTTTTTTGCTGACGAATGGTTACATTATTTAAAGAAAAGAAAGTCCACAGTATTGTGCATTGTGTGATTGCACATTGACACAAATTTTTTCAAAACTTTTGGTTAAAAAATATTTGAGTTATTGGCACCAGTCTGAAAAAAAACCGGGAACAAGCCCTTAAAAACACTTTTTACTACAATAAGAAATTTACCAATAAAGTTGAAAGAAAATTTGCTAGAATAAACCAATGTGAGGTATTTTGGTTTATATGGAGAAATATAGGAATCAATATGTAGAAGGAATAGCTTGAATCAGACGACGAAACTAAGCAGCGTCTCTCTTGAACACAAATATCTTGGGCCATTTGTCATGTATTCAGTACGAAGGTATCAATGGAAAGCAAATATCATGCTTAAAAAGAAGTGTTTACAATATATGTGGTACTTACGCATCTAAAGCAAAAAATAACCAAAGTGGTCAGTTTGTTTTAATTTTTTTGAGTTTTAGTCATTTCATACGCCACAGGATGATATGAAATTATGAAGTTAGGTATGTCAGAAATAAAAGTTGACACTTATCTTGAATTTGAAACATTTTTATACTTTGTAACTTTATCAGTTTATGAATAACAGGCTGAAGCTCTATTCGTACTGCCCAACAGATAAAACAATGTGAATTTATTGTACTGATCATAAAGAGCATAATTATACATTCAATATATTGGCATGGCGACAATATGAACATTACATGTCCCTAAGCTTAAGGAATTAGGTGTCACAACCTTGCACAACAAATAACGCAAAATATAACGTAAATAAAATATCAATTTTTAAGGTATATTTAAAATATTTGCAAATTTAAACAGAGCAATTTGGAAGTATTTAAGAATTATTAATCTGTAATATGTTTAGTTGTGATTTTCATTATTTAACAGAGAAAATATTTTGCATTTGTTTTGTATTTGATTAATAAAATTTTTTAACAAACAGCTATTTAGTTTTGCAAGTATGTTTATGTTGTCCAAACTGAATTAATTATATATACTGTATGTACAGTATGTAGAGTGCGTCTTAATGTACAATGGTAAGGCTCTGTTTTAGTCTTCATATTGAATTGTATAATATTGTTTTTTATTTTGAGAAGAGAAATGTTAAATCAGAGACTATACCGCACATTTTTTTTACCTTGAGCTACAATACAAGCATGGCAATGGAGCTAGTAATGTGTAGTTAGGTTGCAATTTGTTGGGAAATTATGAATGTAAAAAAAATTTGCCACACACTGTAGCATATTGCACATATTGTTTTGAATAATTATTATTTTCACTAATTTTATAATCTTATCATTCATAATGTTGTTGGTTTTAACTTAATATTATTTCCGCTTTTATTTATTGTTTGCTTATTTTGTGCTTTTGGTTAAATTTTCTAAATTTATCTAACATGGCCCTTTCCTGAGAAGCAGTTTCCTTGTTCAGTTCGTTATTATTTTACGTTTCTATTATAGCTAGGAAATGCATCCATAATATGTATTATATTTCAATAATTTTTATTTTAAATTTATTAAATTTTAGTATAAGTTTTATATGTAATAAGTTAGTTTTAAGTATTATGTATTTTGAATTTTCTGTTAAGCGCTCGTTTTTTGGACGTTATTCGTTCGGAGCGATCGTTGTTGAAAATTTAAATTACTTCTGGTCTTTGACTTCGGAGCGAGTGGACGCCTTTTGCGTGCCCTCGTCCGTCAGGTTGAGTAAAACTGACTCCAACATAATAATAGGCAATTATTGTGGTCCAGATGACAGTTTATGTCTTTTGTAGGCCAGGCAATTAAGAAGAGGCCTGAGTCCTACGTTAATTTGAGCTATTTTAGTGTATTTAAGATTGAAAGACGCCGAGTCGCCATGAGAGACGTTGGTGAGACGCCGCCATTTTGCGTGGCGCAGTTTATTTCCATACCTTGAAGTTAAAATTAAATTCAAGTACCAGAGTTAATACCTACACTACGCCGAAAGTATTGGAACAAGTTTTATTTATTTATTTATTTATTTATTTTTTTTTTTTTTGCAATTTGGACGGAAACAGTATTTACACTTTTGGAGTTAATATGTTTACTCTTCTAAATTTTGCCTACACACCCCTGAGACTAACGAACTTTTGTTCTTCGAAATCAAATTTGAGCAAAGCCGAGGGCAATGATGAAAACACGTTTTAGATGTTTGGAGAAGATGTTAAATGTTGTTTTGTTGTGATTTGGTGTATTGATCAAACATTAAACCGACTCAGAACCCTAGTATTGCAACAATACCACAAGAATACTTTCAAACTTTCGTGTATTGTTACATTGTATATACCTTATGTGTGATTTATTTGGGTCACATATGCAGTCATAAATGCTGGCAGTTGTAAAGGTTTTGGATGCATTTGAGCTTAGATTCAATTTATGCAATTTTCACTTATTTTACTCAGTCAGCAAATTTCAGTTATTTTTCAATAATTTTGTTTGCCTTCAAAACACTAAATTTTTACAGGCTTAAATTTTCAAATTGGATTTTTATTTATTGAATTTAATCTACACCTTGTTGGATTGCTTGTTTTGGTTTTGTTTTGTTTCTGTGGGTCCTTTTGGAGTTGGTGAATTCGTGGCAAGGTTGGCACCCTTGGTAAGGTGTGAGGAGATAGGTACCTACACGAAGGCTTTGTCACTGTGTCAAAATTAGTACACCATTATCACACTTTCACAACAAGACACAAACATAAGCATCGTCACAACACATTGCGGAGTAATTATATGTTAGCAGCTAAATTGCTAGGTCTCTACTGTAGCGAAATGTCAATGGAATTTGAGGTATAATCCCATATTTAACTTTTTTCTTCTCAGAATTCCCAAAAAGCCAAAAATGATAAAATTCAATATGGCGTCTGAAACCGAGCCTTAAGGGGCCCGCCTCGTGGCACATGTGTTTGTGTGAGTGAGGTATAAAGTCCATTGCACTACCCTTATGTGGTTACACACGTATTCGGCTAGTATATTTTCCGCTATAGCAGCCTGAAAACCCCGTTTTAACCCATTTTGACGTGCCCTTAAAGGGGATTTCTAATACGTGTGTTGTCTTGAAAGTACTTAAGGGCAGTCGTCTGAAGTGTGTGTGTTTTTTTCGTAGAGAAACGGCGTGAACACACGTATATTAGTTTCGGTGTAAAACTTTTTCTTCAAACACGCTGCAGTGTGATTTTATGGCAATGAGACGGGCCCATTAAGCTAGTTGGCTGGAAGTTTTATTGTTTTTAGAAATTTCTTTTTTATTTGAAAATTTTTCTGTGCAGTGATACAGTTGACAGTGTACTTGTTTTGGTGTAACATTTGTTTTAATAGCGTATGTGTGTTGTGTTTTTATAGGTGGAAGAAACCCAGAAAAAGAAGAGGACATTCAGGAAATTTACATATCGAGGTGTCGACCTTGATCAACTTCTGGATATGCCTGTGTATGTAATGCCACTGTTGACGATTTGTTTGTAGGGGGAAAGTGACTATTGTTGGCAGGGTTAAGAGCACATTTTTAGTTATTTGAAATGTATCAACACATATGAATTGTTATTAAGAAAACAATTTCATGATATTAAGCAATGTTTTTTACATCTACTGACACTTGTAAAATCTAAATTTTAAATTTAAAAACAATTTTTTTTAATTTTGAAAAATTTAATGTAAAAATGTCAGTTTTTGGCAGGGAAGCGACGTTTATTGGCAGCTGTATGCACAGTTATTGACATGCTCAATTTATGTACAGTTTTATTTCCCATACTGATTAATTAACCTATTGATCTTAGGTCCTACTCACTGTCATTTGTTAGCATGACATTTAAGCCTTCAGAGTCACTTTCATCGAGTTTATAACAGACATGGCAAACAAAACTACAGTAGAACCCCCTTATAGTGTTCCCACTTATAACATTTTCCTGGTTATAATGCTACCTTCATTTGGCCCTTAAAACTGTTTTGTAATAGGAAACTACCCTCTGATGTTTTCCCATTTATAATGTAAACATTTTTTTAGTCCCTTGAGAAGCATTATAACAGGGTTCTACTGTATCGACATCACTATCATCAGGAATATGCTGCAAATGATTTCGTGGAACACACTTCTCGTGGAACAATTTATTACACATTGAACACACAAAAACTTTATTTGCAGCTTTAATATTACGAACACAGACGTAGCACAAGCCTGTTTTCTAAGATCCCACTTTTTCACTTGCAGCAAGATCCTTAGTTCCTTTTGTAGGTCACCCTTTCTTTTGCGTAGGCATTCCTTGTTTGTTTATAGACATTTCTCTCATTTTATTCCTTTGATTTTTCTTTTCTTGTTTGTCTTGTTTTTTCTGCAATTTATCCATTTCAAATCTCTTCCATGTTTTGCTCGTTACTACAAATGATTGGCTTTTTGTATGTCGTTTTCCTTTTCTTTTTGGAGATTCGGGATACCTTAAAATTTCAAACAATTTGGGAGCTGTGTGTACCTCTGTATTTCCTGGAGCTATTTTTAATTCAGGTAGTGTTTCTTTATTTAGAGATTCTGGAAACAATGTACGTCCTACATTTCTGTTTTTATTTTTTCCATTCCTGATTGATGTACTTGGCAAGTTACATACAGTACTTGTTCTTGGCATTTAGGAGATGAAGCCATTACTTCTTGATTTATATGAGATAACTCTAGTTTTTCTTGGCCTTTAGGTGAAACCACCAGTTCTGCTTGGTATTGTAAAAACGTAGGTTGTTCTTGGTCTTTAAGCTGTACCACTCTTCTTTTTGTGCCTGTAGGATGCAAATCTTGCTCATCTTCCTCGTTAGATGGGGCCACTAACTCTACTCGGCCTGTAGAAAGTAATGTAAGTTCTTCTTGGTGTTTAGGAGGATCCAATAATTCTTCTTGGTATATAGGAGGCAGCATATGTTCTTCGTGGTCTTTAGGCAAAGTCGTTACTTCTTCTTTGTCTGTAAATGAGACCAACGGCTCTTCCTGGTCTTTGAGAAGACTCTCTTGTTCATTAGGATGCACTTGCAATTCTATGTTATTAATGTTTTCTTCTTCCAGAAATGTATTACTAGGTGCTTGATCATGTTCACTCCTTTCTTGCCTTTCCAAGCGGACGCCATTTTGTACAGCTGCAGAATTAACATACTCTTCATTCTTGTCATTATTTTGTACTGGAGCACCCTTATGAAATACTCAGGGTGGCAAGCGACCGGGAAAAGTCAGGGAATTTAAGACGTCTGGAGAAGTCAGGGAATTATCTAAAATAACCTGAAATTTCAAATTTTGGTAAACCAATATTTCCGTGCAGACAATGTACCATTTTCTTGGTACATATACCAATTTTCTAGTTCCATAATATCTTCTCGTACCGATGTTGTAGTTGTGTGGAACAGTGAATTTGATGTGTTGTACCAGTTTTTCGTCTAAAATAAGATTTTTTGGCGTTTTGTACCAGAAATTTTCAGTGGTTCCCGCCAGTGTTGCCAGACCAATGGTTTCCCTCACAATGTGTTGTGATGTTTACAAGTTTGCACAGTGGTAAAAAATTACTCTCGTAGTGTTTCTTGCGTACTGTTTACAATATGCCATAAATTTTAATGCATTTTTATTTAATAACGTGGGTTTTAAATAGTTGTGTTATCCCCAAGAGTTCGTAGTAGAAATTGACGGCATGGACTTGGCAACACAGGATTCTCAGTTCGCTTTTGTTCTTACCATGCGGCAGTTTTGGCAACCGTACCCGAATTCGGGTACACATACCAGAATTGTGCTGTCTGTACCCTGTACCCGACAGTACTGGCTAGGGTACGCAAATGTACCCGAATTCGTTGTGATGATTAGCCCCATATTAATTGTTTGGTTTTAAGGTTTTTTTACATTTGTCCAGTAACTTAATTTTGTTTCAAATTACATTTGTGTGTGTGCATATATAAAGGGAAACATTCGCCGCCATATTTGAATACTACAAATTTTGCAAGGCGTATAATGGCATTTCGAATAAATTGACTTCATCATTAGTTTGATTTTTTCACAAGTTTGTATCGTGGTATGAAAATAGTCAAATGTTAAAAAAAAATTTCTTTTCAATAAAGAAAAGCTTACGAAATAATTTCAAAATAATACCAGAAATGTTATATTCAGTATTTACGGAAATATACATATATTAAGCATTATCATGGCCAATTGAAAAAAAAAATATGCCGACAGATTTTATTGTAACAACAAGAACAAGCAGAATGAGGAGGGTATTTATTCCCTGCTCTACATACTGACAGCAAACAGGGAACCCCGTTTCCTGGGTTAAATGTTTTCCGATCCCTGCTGTCACTGTTTCAGACATAAGTAGACGGTGGCAACAGGCAGTAGTGAGTGTAATTAATACGAGATACGAGAGATGTTGTGGGCAAGTAGTTTTGAAAAAAACTTTGTAGTGACTATTTAAGTGTTAATACTTAAAAAGATAGATTATTTTGAAGGTACCTGTAAAAGTACCCGAATTTAAACCCTATTGTACCTTAATGTACCCGAATTTTGAGATGTACCTAAATAATTCACACAAAGGTTGGCAACAGTGCCATGCGGCTTGCTGATACGTTAGTTAATCGTTGTCTGTTGTTTATTGTTTACTTGGCATGGCGCGAATATTTTTTTCTGTGGTTCGTGCAATTATTAATATCGAGCTATATAGCTTGTTGATTAATATCTTCTGATTGTGTCTGAAGTCTGTGGATTTACATTTAAATTGTATTTTATCTACTGTACCGCGTAATGGAGGAACACGCCTTAACTTTTGGGCTTGTGCAGTGACGGTGTGTTACAAAGTTACAGCATAACGTGACGTGATCTCGTGTGTGTTTTTGAAAATGATTAAGTGCATTAAAAGATATCTAGAAATATATGTAATGAGTGTTCTTTCCACAATGTAATTAATTAAGGGAAAACAGTAATGACAGGAAGAAACAGACTGTATTGGTTAACCGATCTTACTACTAGATTCGCGAAGATCCTGGAGAGAACTGTGCAAGGTTCAATTCGTGCAACGTTAATTTTTTTTTTTGAGCAACATGGGCCGGCGTTCTGTTATGAGCCTTGTTGAAGGCAGAAATCCCTAAGTAGGCTGGGAGTTTAAACTGTGAAGGTAGGCCTAGATGCTTTTTTCAAATCAGTACCATGTGAAACAACAATGTTTCCAGGTTAGTGTCACAGCATAGAAACTTCAGTTGCAGTGAGATAAGATAGTTTTTTACCTCACATTTGTTCTCGGCATGGTATTTCATGGATGAAATGAGTTAATTGCTAGAAGGGGAAGAAAGTTGTAGTTTGTTTCGACGAATCATTGAACAAAGTTATTCAAAAACAACAATGGCACATTACAGTATGTTTTTGGGATTTAAAGAATGATGGTATAGTGACCAGTCATTACATGTCTGTTTTCATACAATTATTATATGCTTTTAATTCTGGTATCGCGAGGTTTTCTCTCCATAACTTCACAGCAACATCATTTTAAAAGTGGAAAGTAAATTTACATAACAGTTACAAAATTCATTAAGTTCCTTCGTCCCGACTGTCAACTTGTTGCAGGTTCAAAATCTTATGGACATGTAATGTTACAGTAATTCTCAAACTCTTAAATCTCTTTTCCAAGATTTTCCAAATAACCGTGTAATTTTGTTCAGTGACTGGTATATTGTGTACTAACTCTCTGACCTCACCTTGTAAACAACCTAACAAGTAATGTATCCATTGAATTTGAGTGAGACCTGTGGCCTGACCTACAGTCGATTCAAACAATTCAGCAAAGCTAGTCCACTTTGATCTGTTTCCATCAAAGACTGGCAATGGAAGTGGCGATAGCATTGCTGTCGAAACCCCCAAACTTTGAGAACCATTACTATGGGTTACATCACAACCAGCATTTTTTTTCAACCTACTGTAAATTTTCTGTAGTTCACGGAAAACCGTTTCATAAATCGTTCTGCTCCTTGCATTCGTCCGACATGCTGGTGTTGTCTCCAGGAGGATGAGTGCATATGGCCAAATAGTTGGCCAGTAATTCATCCTTCTTTGACATAACCTCTTCAAAGACAACCTCAAAGTCTTCTACCTTCGTCGCATCACTCTTTGCAGACTCGTACAGTTCTCTAGCTTCTTCAGCTTACGCTAGAGGATAATTGAAAACAACAAACTGTAACTCGGGTGTTGCTGCAGCCATTTTATTTAACAACTTGAAAATCGTGGTAGTTCAAACTTGCACTGAAATATTAAGTGGTCTGTATACTGGAAACAAATAATTCAAAACTCGTAGTGTAACCATGTCCAAATTCTTCTCGCCCGCAGGGATTCGTCTATATGTTCATGTTCAGTCCCGTGATAATGGCGCCAAAATATATACCGGTAAACCCGTCAATAACTGCAGATAATTTCCGATGTGCGAAAACGAACCGTTGAATTTGTACATTAGGCATATAATACAGTGCCCAAAACCGTATATTCTGTGATTAATCTGGCCCAGAGGACCAAAAATATGTTAGACGGATTGCGGACATCACCAAAACAAGTGCCGCCATTTTCTATACTGTCGCCCTCTCTCGATGAAAAAAGTCATGACTCATACTGGATGCAAAAACAGTCCAAGTCTACTTTATAGCAACACCAGTCCAAGTCCACACAACATAATACAAGAGTTCACTGAACATGCACTTTAAACCAACTGTGGTACGCTTCTGTTCAGGAACAGCTATCTCGTACAGACATGCTTTTAGAAGCTGTTTAGCTTCCTTTCCAAGAAAACACTGCAAACACTTCAATTTCTCTTACCTTTTAGAACCTTTTTTCAAGGTAATAATAGTACACTTCTATTAAAATGTCATTCATTCTAATTTGCAAACATCCGTCAGCTTTATCAGCACTCCAGTTAACCAAATTACATAAGTAGCCAATAACGATCATATTCTTTCGTTTTTCTTTCAGCACTGCAGACACGATTTAATGTCTAACACGACAGAAGCATTACCAACCCCAAAAGCTATGCAGTAATCATAAGGTACTTTTAGGTGCTCAAATTCTGAATACATTAGTTTTCCAATGTTTCTTCCTGTTGAATTTCCTTTTAAAGCAGGTACAGAAAGAACAGTACTTACTATTTTCTGCTGCAGCTCATTCGAGATAGCAAGAACAATGGGGTAGGTTTTCGCATTATCAGTGACAACAAAAAATGGCAGACTCTGTTAACACTGAATAACAAACTTTGTTTCCTGGTGTGCTATTTCATGGATAACTGCAGCAGTCTTTGTACGCTTGTACAAATAATTTTTGGCTACTTGTGAATTGAGAAACAATTTCTGATCAAGGGCTCAGCGTGGTGTGCCACTCTAATTGGAACATGGTGTTCTACAAGAACAGATGTAAAGTAGAATTCTGCTCTTGGAACTTCAAAATCAGAACTTTTAACAAAAAAAAACCCATTACTTTTGAACTACTGGAGGCAACCTGTGCATTTATTGTATATTTTCCATGTTTCATGTGATTAAACAAGTTGTTCCTACCACCATGAGCAATGTTTACATAACATCTGCAAATGTTGCAAAACCCAAACTCCTCCCCTTTGGTTGACTTTACCATACACTGAAAGTCTTGTGTATATTCTGTCATAAATACCTGAAAATGTCTTTTTAGGTTTACCACTCATTTTACCAATGTTATTTTCTGCACACGCCATCATACAAATTCTGTTATAAACATATTGTGCCAAACATAGACACAAACATGTAATAAGCATTCATTGGCATTAACATACTGAGACAAGAGTAAATGCATTTACAAAGGCTTGGTGCGACCTACAAGTGTAATCAGCCAATGACACACAGGAATGTTTTTTTTTTTTGTGATACGTCTTTACCGTATGATCTATGGTACATGTAAACAACTGTACAATTTTCTGAGAATGAAAATTGATTTTTCATAAAACGTAAAATTCTAGTCCTTTCACGTAAAAATGTAAACATGGTGTCAAATCCATATTTTATCTGCAAAACGTAAAGTTGGTAGGTATGATCAATGTATTTAATGCCTTTTACATGTATTTATTGGTTAATTTTTATAGATGTAGAAAAATATGCTCTAATTTCATTCGTTAAATAAATATAAAAATTATATGGAGAAAACAGAAATTATAATACAGGTATGTATGTTTTTTTTTTATTACAGTGAACAGCTAATGGAACTGATGCATTCTAGAGCACGGCGACGCTTTTCAAGGGGGCTGAAACGCAAGCCAATGGCTTTGGTAAAGAAGTTGCGAAAGGCAAAGAAAGAAGCTCCTCCTAATGAAAAACCAGAAATTGTGAAGACTCATCTCCGAAATATGATCATCGTGCCTGAGATGGTTGGAAGTATAGTTGGTGTTTACAATGGGAAAACTTTCAACCAAGTAGAAATAAAGGTAAGTATGTATAGCTCAGTACAATTACATTAACATATGGCCACCATTGATAGCAGGGCGGCCACCAGACTAGGAACTTACGGGGGTAGTATATGATTTTTGATAAGGGCCTTAGAACAGTCTGGAAAAAAAGTAGGTAACTAGTTTTGCTATCCACAAAGTTGATTAAATCCGTGGTAGAACCATAGTAAGAAGTTTGGGTTTGGGGTGGGTGTGAAAGAAACAATGGTTGTTAAAAACCCCTTGTTTTGTAATGTGAATTTGCAACTTATATTTCCTGTTCACATTTAGATTAGTCTATGATCTAACGACTGTCCAAACCCTAACACACTTAAACCTCAGTTATCTTGGTCACTTCAAAATTTCCATGATTGCTTACACTTCCTCATACCTAACATCCTAACATCCTGCCCTAGTAATGTATCGATCGGTATGCTACTGTGACGCGTCTAGACGTGTAGATGATTGAAGCTACTTAAATTACTGGACCATCCTGCTCGGTTAAATGTCTGATCCTTAAAGAAGGGTGTATGAATTTTTAACGGAACTAGTCCATAGTGGAGACTGACAAAACTTAGTTTTGAGCTCGGAATTAGTTTAATTACTTAGTTTTCTTCTCTCAAGTTACATGGTTCAAATTGCGGTTAAGATCAAACAAAAGTCCCACAGTAGTCCGACAGGACTGTTCGACTGTTTACATAATTACTTTATAAAATTTAAAGAATCCAGTGATGCTTCAGAGAGAGTGAAAGCGTAAACGTAGTAGAGCTCAAAAATACCATCAAATTCCCATCAGCCAAATATATTAACAAAATACAGGAAAACTAGCTCTGGGGCCACCGCCCTGAAGCATTAAAGTCCGCCTTACACCCCACATCACAACCTTATCGCCCATCTTTCCTTCTCCTTCGACACAAAAAACGCACGAGGTGATTGAACACGTCCGACACGCACCAAGGTTCTTCCAAAAAAGCCCCTTCAACATGGCGGACCCACGCCACTAACCTTCACTCTCTGCCGCTTCTGGTGGCCACCCACAGAAACACAAAAACGGAAAATCACAATCTAAATAAAAATACAACACATAATTTATCACGCAAAAGAAAAATACCATAACGTTTAAACATTTACATGAATATTATTTATAAGAATTACATTTATTATATAAAAAACATAATTTATCTTTGAAATGTTTGTTATTGGCTGGCGCAGTCCCGCGCACAAGTATCTCTGTCCCTCTCGCACACTCACCGTGCGGTGGCGCACGTGCATTTCATGAAAATTAAAAGTAGTAGTAAAACGGTAAAATCTAAATATAGCGATTCCAAGAACTGGGTAGGCACACCTGTGCCGTCCAGGAGAACTAGCCAACAATACACCCAGCCCCGAGTTACACTACAATAACAGTTAAGCTGCAAATGATAATCTTAAATTTAAATTAAAACACAAAGTAGACTGATACAGATAAAATGCCAAACAATATCTTACCAAACTCCTGTCAGCAATTCCTCAAAATATTTAAATAGATAATAGCAAATTTAATAAATCAAACATAAGGAAATAATAAAAAAAAATAAACAGGAAACAATCAAAATCAATGTTGGGAATTATGCACTAAGTCAAGCATACTTCATCAAAACACCCTCCGGAACACTTACGGCGTATATCTTATCAGAAGTGTGGTTGAAACCTTTAATCTAAAGCACTGAATTATTCAACTATAGCTACTAAGTTTACAGACACGATATGCATTCTACAGCTAGTGATGTCCACATTAGCATAAATAGATCCGTAACAATTGACTGTTGACTTACAATACAAATGAGTCCTTTTATCTGGTATCAAAAATAGATTCCGCAAAAAAACTTTCTAATGGGTTCTATATGTATTCCTCCAAACACTATCACATACATATCTACGAACACTTTTGTAGTATAGTAGAATTATTTATTAATCACCCAAAATTCAATAGTGCAGAAATTAGAGCTGGCCTGATACCATTATTTTTGCCAATACCAATATCTGCCTATATAAATATTTTCCACCGGTTTTCCGATGCCCGATACCCTATACCACTGGTCAGAAATTAAGCAAGAGAATAATACATGGATGCATGTAAGTTTCACATGCAGTTTAAAATCATTAAATATGGTATGCTACTTTCTAATTCACAATGCCGAACATTTATTTTATCAAAGTATAATATAAATGTATCAGAAGACAACTAGCAAATGAAACTGTTTTCTTTCTTCTAATCTCAGTTTTAATGAATGAAAACTTGTCCCAATAAATAAGAATTTTTGTAAATAATTTACGTGTGAGTCACTTTAAGTAAAATTTTTTAAATCACCAGAATCATTAAGATATTATTTGTAAACACTGACTCCCTCTTTATCTCATCACTTCTAATTTATCAGAATACTACTGATCGTGTGACGACTGTGCATTTATGTTTTTCACTCCTGTAGTCTTTTGTAACAAATAAATATCAACATAACCTAGGCTATATGTCGGACTATTACAAAAAACAGAATACATCAATCACATTTGTTTGTGCAGCATGACTTACCATGTGACATTTTAAAGACAAATTACTTTCGAATATGTTGTCAGTAAATTAAAATCTGAAAGGAAAGTCAGTTATGGGATGCCAAAAAGAAATCAGAGTTGCATTTTATGCATTAACTTTTTGTTTAATTACAGTCTAAGCACTGTTATTACACATTTCGTGAGTAATAAACCTCCAAAGGTGTATTAAAAACTTTAAACTTGACGCGTCTTGGTGGGGTGCTGGTAGTCTTTCGGCGAGGGCGCAATTGCGAGGCGGCAGCGTGCTACGCCCACGATGCACTCTTGAAGCGTCGACCACAGTCT
This sequence comes from Medauroidea extradentata, assembly GCA_003012365.1. Classification (NCBI taxonomy): domain Eukaryota; kingdom Metazoa; phylum Arthropoda; class Insecta; order Phasmatodea; family Phasmatidae; genus Medauroidea; species Medauroidea extradentata. The sequence goes on along the minus strand of PNEQ01117665.1, from coordinate 2,408 downwards.
TCTTCTTCGGACTCTCCCCATCTCATAAGGGATATTACAGCGAGGGAAACTAGTGCTGCACTGGAGGTTGCGCTTCACAGTAAGTGTAGCCGAAGGTTGATGGGAGGAAGTGGCAACAATGGGGTGCTGATCCCCCGGACAGGAGAGTACAAGGGTGCCAAGGTCAGGAGTTGTGTCGGAAGGGTCCACAAGGCGAGGATGGGGTTGAGACAGAAACGGGTATTGAGGAGGGGATGCTTAGGAAGGCTGATCTCTTTGTCCTGTTTTAAGAGGTGTTCCTCATGTCCGTAGTCCATACTTTGCAGGCTCGTATTGTAGCTGCATTTAGAAAACTGGCTAGATTTACTCACACATCTTACTTTGTACATGAAAGAGTTGTATATACAGGTATTTACTGGCATATATAGACAAGTGGTATAGAGTAGCCTGCTCCTACATTAGTTGATTAGCTCTCGTCATTAGTAACGGTATCAGGGGATGTGTGGGTCAATTCCCAGGGTATGCTACTCAACTGAACTACAGTAGAACCCTGTTATAATGTTCTTGCAGAGGAATGCTAGAAGTGCGCCTCAGCACGTCCCTATACCTTTTCACCTCTCCCAGTCAAGACAAAAAAGGAACCATGAGAAAAATGCGCTATAAGCAGGAAAACTTTATAAGAGGAAAATGTAGAAATTCAGGACATTCAGTACACTCGGAAATTGTAAATACCAGCATTTTGTTTGGTAACTCATATTCATAACTACTTTATGTGTTTATGATATTCATTTGTTTAAGATTGAATGCTATTGCACAATAATAGTTATGGGAAACAAACAGCAAATATTTTATACAGTAATAGGACACAACAAACTCTCAATAAAAATAGTGATATAATTAAAAACACTTTTCCATACAAACAACAAAAACTGTGGAATTCTTCATAACAATATCCTTCTTAATTACAAAATACCGTAACATAAAAATACAAGTTTTGCAGCTTATTAATTTGGGCTAATAACAAAATATACAATATGTCTGCACACACAACACAATTATGAAATGTTTTTCTTTTACTGAAGCTGCTGTAGCAAGATACACAAGAAAGCAAAATAATGAGAAAATGATTTTTGAGATTATTTTCTGCAAAATACAAAGTTGAGTTTATTAAGGAATGGCTATGAATTCACAATAACCTAAGTTTTATTTTTTGAAACAGTCCTGAATGGTACATTGTTTCAATTTTGCATTTCCAGTTTTTACTAAGAAGTGGTCCAAATGAAAAGTGACAGCATCACATGTCAGGAATGTCAGACTGTGCTGCCAAAAAAAGTTTTTTAATATTTCCAACGATTCGTGAGCTTGTGCACCAGTCACTTTCACTGGCAGTTCTTCATCTTCATTTTCCTGCTCCGATGATTTTCTGGGTGCCCACATTCCTCTCTTGTAGGGCTAGCCACTCATCAGCCAGATGCAATTTTTCAGGTTTATCACTTGTGACCAACCCTGATGAAGTTGTCACCGACTCTACAGAATGTTTAAAGCCGGCTTTCCTGAAACAGTTTGCAATGACAGACTGTGGCAGGGATGCCCAGGATGCAGTAGTCATGTGCAGTGCTGTCAGCAAACTGATTTTCACCAGAGGTTTCTTAGCCTCTATGTCACAGAGAAGCTGTTTGCAGAGGCGTGCCCTGAAGTGATGTTTGAAATTCTTAATGATGCCTTGATCCATTGGCTGCAGGCATGAAGTGGTGTTGGGTGGCAAGAACTTGACACAAATGTTCTGAGTGAACTTGTGTCTGTTGGATGAGCAGAACAATGATCCATAAAAAGAACGATTTTCTTGTTCTGCACACCCATTTTCGCATCCAAGATGTTCCAATACTGTAGGAAAATTTTGCAGGTCATCCAGGCATTTTGGTTGCTCTCATACCTACATGGCAGAAGCTTACTGTTCTTGAGGCGTATACCAATAACCAAAGGAGGTAGTTAGTCTCTCACTTCCATCCATGTTGGCACATAACAAAATTGTCACCCTTTCCTTCAACCGTTTACCACCAGTGCATTTTTCCCCTTTGAAAGAAAGTTTTATCTGGCAGTAAATTAAAAAAAGGGTACACTCATCCAGGTTGAAAACATCTTTTGTGGCATAGTTGTGCAGAAGAAATGGCAGTGTTGTTGTTTGCCAGTCATCTTTTACTGACTCGTTGACACTGGCTGCCTCACTACTAACACAGACCTGCCAACTCTTACGATTTTCCCGTAATTTTTACGGAAAATTTTGCATCTTACGATTTTACGGGAACAGTCCAAATCTTACGATTTTTCTTCTCGGCCGACGTTCGGATTATAAAATTTATAGTAAATCGCGGCCAAACGCCATACTGTCGGACCAGTCATGTAAATGTTTTACTGTATTTGTACGATAG
>PNEQ01117661.1:8839-49906 GCA_003012365.1 Medauroidea extradentata | reverse complement strand
AAGGAAAAGAAAATAGTTATGATTTGTATGAATTAAATTAGGACAGAAGACTCATTAAAATAAATGAAACAAAAGCTATTTCAGTTCCGAAACTTTATTAAGTAGGTACCAAACACATACTTGCTACATATATATTATGAATTCCTTATGTTACATTGATTTTCATTACATGTCCGAGGCCCTTGAACAGCCTTAATGCTCCGCACCTAGAGACGATTAGGTGCTTAACGCACGTGTTTTGTTTGACTTATAGCCCTTCCACGTTACCGTGCCTCAAACACACAAAAATAAGCTAAGGTCCGATAACTCTTAAGTGGGAGTGTTAGATAATTTTCTTTTATGTTTATTTTCGAGCCACTCAAGTTGTTTTCTCAAAATTTTGTCTTTGACAAGACATAGGATATATTCTTGGTACATTCCTTGATAAAAATAATAACGAAATCTTTCATTAATTTGTCATGCAGAATCATTGCAAGATAATTATAGGTTAACTTTCAATAATGATTGCAAGTTCAGATGAACACTATTATGATCTCCAAAATTCATCACAAATATCTTATTATATGCCTCAACACTGCCACATTTACAAAAAATATTTTAAAACAGAAGTTATTTCAGAAAACGATAAAGCCTGTAGCTCTCCCCTTGGTGTAAAGTGTCGGTCCCATGCCCGGTTGATCTTCTGGCAAGTGGGAGCAGTTTTTCTTCTGGCCGAGGTACAGGGCTGTGGTTCAAGTGTCGGTATTTATGCTTTCGTAATAAACGTCTCCGCGTCGCAGGGTTTTACGACGGCCCGTACGACGTGGGGTTTACAGCTTCGCCCTGGTCGCCGACGAGTGGGCTTGCCCGCGTCGTAAAGTGCGCACTGCCATCCGGAGCGAGGGCGCAGAACAAGTGAGAATGCGGAAGCGAACTGCGACGTGAGAATCGGACCATAGTCGCACGAGGCAGCAGTGTAGGGGTTGCGGTTGTCGCAGTGGATAGAGCACTCGCCTCCCATCACGGCCACTCGTGCTCGACTCCCGGCGGGGGGTCGGTCCCCGGATTTTCGTATGTGGGAATAGTGCTGGACAGTGGCGTAGCCAGGATTTGTGTTTGGGGGGTTTGAAATGGGAAATTGTATAAAAGAACATCGATCCCTACTGTCAAAGCGAAGGGTCCGGGTTTAAAAAAAATTGTTGAAATTTTAGAATGTTCATTTCAAAATTCAGCATTTTTTATTAAATACTAAATTTTTTTATTTTTTTGTTTTTGTATGTCAAATCATAGCCTACAACATTGTTATACACTGTGAATTTTTTCGGTTTGGTATATCAATTGGTTTTAGTGGCGTACTTAAAACCGTAAAGTGCAAATTTTGACATTTACGTCTCATTATGCAAAAACTATGAGAGATATACAAATTTCCTAAGAGGAAGATTTAATCACAATTTATGCCTAAAATAAGAAAAAAAATATGGTACAAATATAAAAAAAAATACCGTAAAAACTGAGGTGAACTGCGCCCTTGACATCTGTTGGCCCAATAAAACATAATTTTAAATGATTACAAGTTCTGCTGAGTGTTCAGTTTATGGTGAACAGCATATAGAGGATCATGGCCTTCGATCTGACAGCCGGCCTCAGTAGCGATGTCGGTAGTATGCCGGCCTACGGTGCAAGAGGTTGTGGGTTCGAATCCCAGCACGGGCATGGGTGTCTATGTAGTTTACCTAGGTTAAGATAGTTTGTCATCCGTCTCTTACTAAGCCCTAACGGCATAACACCGGGGGACGTTAATAAACCCTCTAAAGTAAAAAAAGGTTATAGGTGGAAACAGTGTGCAGGTGTCACTTTATTTGATTGGTCACATTTTTTGTCTACAGAGCGTTTATCAGGATAGTACAGTTCTGAGAATCTGCAGTCCTACCAACGCTGCCTGCAAAGGTCACATTAATAGGACTTTAAGCTCTCCTTAGACAAAAGCTGTTCTTGATTCGCGTGTATGTTGGACAGGAAAGCTAATCAAGGAAGTCCGTTGCCGTAAGCGATAGTTGAAGGTCGTGGCTTCCTACAGGTGACGAGAAGGCTATGCAATGACACGTGTGCATTCAGAGCTCATTGCGTAAACAACGCTGTTCAATTTTCTGTATGCGCCATAAAGATCCGCCAGAGTGTTTCCGAGCCGGTAATAAAGGCTGGCATGTTCGCTGTCGCGGAGCAAATGTTCTCTGGAGTGTTCTCGCGAACATTCTAGCCTCAAGGTCGGGCACAGCGCTCTTGTATATGAATGAACCTACCGTGGGATTCGAGCGCAGCAAATGAATACGTACCGAAATTTGCAAGTCGGGAAGGCGAGAGCGAGCGATGAAGTTGGCCTTGGGACACTCCTCTCTCCTACTTCGTGTTTCTAAGTAACTGCTGCGAGAAAAAGGCGAGCAGAGATATAATAATACGTACTTTACTGCGAGACTACTCTGAATATGTACTGCTTGTCCAGGCCATGAATATAAACTACAAAACTTTGCACCTTTTTTTCCCCCTTTATTTTACTCTGTAAAGCATTTGCTGTTTTTCGCCCATGGGAACTTGTAAAACTACTTCAACACCAGTATAGTCTTGTGGAGTAATGTTACTTAAAGTTTACATTCACCTTCTGAGATAAAACATTTACAGGTTCACTGTGTTGACTTTAAGCAATCCTGACTTTCTTTCAGTTTAGAAAATCAATTCTTAGAAGAGAAATTCCAAAGTCAGGCAAACTTATAGGCCTATTTTTGGGTGGTACTTCAACACTAGTATAGTCTGTACGGTGTAAGGTTGCCTGAAGTTTACATTCATCTTCTCAGAAAGAGCATTTACAGGTTCACTGTGCTGACTTTAAAAAACATCATGACTTTCTTTCTGTTTAGAAATTCAATTCTCAGAAGAGAAATGCCAAAGTCAGGCAAACTTATAGGCCTATTTTTGGGTGGTACTTCAACACTAGTATAGTCTGTACGGTGTAAGGTTGCCTGAAGTTTACATTCATCTTCTCAGAAAGAGCATTTACAGGTTCACTGTGCTGACTTTAAAAAACATCATGACTTTCATTCTGTTTAGAAATTCAATTCTCAGAAGAGAAATGCCAAAAAGCAGGCACACTTATACTGCACTGATTATAACATACAAATATAATATTTGCAAACGCGGCCGCGGCGTACGAGTGGTCAGACCACTCGGCTTCCATCAAGGCGATCCTGGATTATATTCCTGGTACGGTTGGTCCCAGGATTTTCTCCTGTGGGAATCGTGCCGAACGATGTCGCAGGCTGGCGCGTTTTCTCAGGGATCTCATGTTTCCACCACTTTTCTTATCCCGGAGCTTCTCCATCGTAAGGCCTCATTTCATGTCATTTTGTCGGGGTTAGCTGGTACCTACGGGCATATTTATTTAAGTCTGCGTCACCTCTTTTGTTAATAATATTCGTTATTGTTTAATAAATGAAGGACATGGCGAATAACCGGCAATGTTTCTTTATGAAAGAAAAATTGACTTTAGTATTAGTAGCGTATTATTGAATGAAATCGGTACTGGAAGTTTTTAGTGTACATTATTTTGTGAGGGAGAATTTTTATGTTAAAATTTAATTTTCTTTAATTATTTCATAGTTACGCTTTAATTTTTCAAACACGAAAGGTAAAGTAGTTAGCTACGTCCCTATTGAAATATTTTCAATTAAATCTTGTCAAGTTTTTAATCAGGAAGGAATTAAGATAAATTCAACATCATAAGTGACACCGACTCTTAAGATTTTTACGTTTGAACTTCACATATTTCCGTTGTTATTTATTTAAATTCGCATTTCTTTTCATTTCAGTACTTGGAATACAGATGCGAAGAGACTTACGATGCACATTTATGGTCATCCTGGACGATTCCTCTCTTCAAATATTCAAACACCCTGGATAGCTCTAGACTAAACAAGGGTCTTATGGTAGCCGCCTGGTTGGTACGTCGCATAACTATTATCATTAGTGCACAGGAGCGTTGCAGTCTCCAACATCGGTTATCGCATCGCTTCTACGTGCATTGCACTAAACTGACGTGCAGTTTTCCTCGTTCCTAAAAACCACATTTCGTCTTAACAGTTTTCATACTTGACAAAAAAAATTCCTTTCTAGAGAACAGTTCAACAAACGATGGTGTACATGAAAATAACGTTCGTTGAAAACCTGTCGTATAGTAAGTATAGATCCTACAGATTCACATTCTTTGGTTTTGAATGAAACTTTTTCTGCTGGTTATATGTACCATCTTCGCATATCTGGAAACTAAAAGAGTTCGTGCCTCGAGAAGCCACTAGAGTGTCTGTCCGATGTGACGATGAGAACACAATCGTTGTGATTATTTGTGTTGCATGCAACATAATAATTCTTACGGAATTTATTTGGCCTATGTATCTTTATTTAATATGTAAGCTATGTTATGACTACAGATAACCTGGCTAGTTTGCTTTGTCCTTTTTTTTCTCTCTCCTGGTTTTCTGGGATGACATTGCAGCAAAATTGTAGGCTCACAATTATACTCACAACCACATGTAATATTGTTTCTTAAGAATTACTACACACGCTTGCGCGTACACACACACATATACATATTTATATTTATTTATTACTTAATATTATAAATTCGAAAGTATGTTTGTTGGTTTTTGCTTTTTCACGCAGCAAAGAAACAACATGATATTTGTTTTTGCATACAGATAGTTTATGGTCCAGAGAGTTACATAAGCTACTGTTTATTTAAAAAAAAAAAAAAAAAACACGGTTATTTTGGATAGATTTGGAGCGAAATTCTATAACCACCTTTTTGGATGCTAGAATGGTTAAACGGATTTCCATGAAAATTAGTATGAAGGTGTCTTTAGGTCTTGGAATAACATACAGGACATTTATATCCCGGAAAATCGCATTGTCCCTGTGAAATGGCTATTACTGCATAAATCTATAATTACTTCGTCACGCTATAACGGCTGAACGGACTTTGATGAAATTTGGCATAGAGATTTCCTAGGTCCTGAAACATACATAATACTTTTTATCCAGGAAATGTGTACAGTTCTTATGGGATTTTAATATAGCCTAATTGTAGTCAATTTCCGATTTTTTGTGTGTGTTTACTATGTCTACAGTTAGTTATGTATAAAATAATGACGTCATACATGGTAAACAAGCTCCGTATGTTTATCGGGTTTGGGTGTATTTTCTGTGTAATGTTGAGCACAATTTATTTTTACTTATTACGCGTAATAAGATGACCTGATATATAATAAGTATTTTTTACTTATAATTTATATACTTTACGTAATTGTATGGCCAATATTTTTCAGGAAATTTATTATAGCAATATGCATTTATGTTCTAAATGAACATTAAAAAGATATCAATTTTATTTCTATATCGCACTCGGGCAAAGCCACAGGCAACAGCTGTTGCATTCATAATAATATTAAACATACTTGCTTATAATTTATAACAAATAAATAGACGTATTGTGTAGTATTTTAATAGTTTGTTGTTTATTTGAGCATAAACCTTCACATATATCTAACAATGTGTAGAGTGGCATCCTAATATAAAGCACTGTAGTTTTGTCAATTGAGCATCTGTGCCTTATTGACAAATCTACCATTATTATTATTTTTTTTTAGAACCACGCGTGCAAAGCCGCGGGTAAACAATTAAGCAAGGAGTCCAAAAACTACGCGAAAACTGAGCAAAATTGGTGACGAAAATGGAAAACGTTAGTGGCAAAATTTTGTGCGACATTTTACGTCCACAGTATGGCAACACTGCACGGAGCAAGATCCTTCTTGTGGTCCACGTCAAGGTATTACTTTATGTGTGTTATGTCAAGTAAACATAGAATCATGTTTGGACTGCTCGGTATATTTTAACTTGCACTCATAATATTAAGGTCAAAATAGTATTAATAAGATATCTGTAGAGTGCAGGAGAGGACTAACTACAGTGCAGTGTTGCCACATTGTGCATGTAAAATGTCATCGTACAACATTTTGCCACTAACATTTTCGTCTCCAGTTTAGCCCAGGATTCGCATAGTGCCCTTATTATGATATATATACACGTATTTATACACACACACACATATAAATAAAGGGTGTTAATGACGTTTAAAACTCTCTGTCACTCTGTAGGGTATGCTAAGAAGACTAGTAAAACTATACAGGAATCTTGGTGTCGCAAATGCTGGGAAGTGCCTGAAAAACGGCACACAAGTTGTGGTAAGTGAGGTTTAAAATCTGTGTTGATGCAGCAAATAATTATTTTTGAGAAGTCAACCAGTGCATAAAATGAGCAGATCTGATAGTTCATTGGGCCGCAGATATGTATAAAAAATACTAGCCTCCCTCTGAAACCCCTTCGGTTCGATTCCGTTAGCGTCACCTGCATGCTACCACTGCCAGACTAGTAATTTCTGTAGTACTGTGGTTCTAGCTGCTAATACACACACATTTCAAGATAGTGGCTGGAGTGAATGGGGAAATGTCACGAAATTCGCCAGTTGTTGCCATTCAAACGTGTATTCATATCTCACATACCACAACTTATGTGCCGTTTTCCAGGCAATTCCCAAAATTTTGCGACACCAAGTGTCATTTTACTCGTTTTAGCATCCCCATACAGCGTGACAAAGAGTGTTTTAAACGTCATGCATTAACATCCAGAGTGTGTGTGTGTGTGTATATATATATATATATATATATATGGGTGTATAAACACTCACATATATACACATACATGCTAGTAATTAATTAATAAGTATATGTCTTCCAATTAGTTAATATCATCCATAAAAATTTACAAATTCTAGTTTACCTTATCAAAATATTTTCCAAGTAACTATACTTTCTTTTGTTTCCTCGGTGGCAGATAATAAACTGAATGCGGTATTCAATCCTTGACGCAAACGTTGTGCATATGTTTCTCCATATTGCGGCTGTAAAAGTCAAAAGGCACGTGCCTGTGCTTCGGGAACACGTGTCGGCGAAGACCTTGAATACTGCATGCGTCGTGTGTTTGAAAGCATTCAGTTGTTGAGCGACAAAGAGACGCGGAGTGGGTGGGAATGGTTTGCGTACTGATGTCGATCTGCGGAACTGATTTGCATCCCAAGTGAAATAACCCATAGAGCTAGTGAGAGCATAGAGCCATTGTGCTGCTGGGAAAAGTCGCGACGAAGACGCGGAGTGCGAGGTGAAGGCAAACAAGCCGCGCATAAAACGTTAGTTACGTTGCTGTATAATCACGGGAGGTCGTAAAGTTTAACACAATACTCACAGCATTCAAGCAAGTATTAAGTATACAGGTAACACTACTGTGACTGCATCAAAACGACAGCAGGAAGTATGCCTGCCCCGAGTATTCAATTTGTTATGTACTTATGAAAGATGACTGCAGTGTTTACCATCTGGCAGTTGTGAAATGGACGGGGCACGACGATTGATAACACATATTCAGACATGTGTTAAGGAAGTTCGTACACTTGTAGCAATGCACAGTTGGCCAACTGGGGTTTTACTGAAGACACTGACAGTTTATTGTTGGCCCAGAAAACTGAACGGTTATGCTAGTATGGCTAACACGTTTACGGAACACAGATGGGTGTGACCAGTGGCGGCTCTAAGGTTGTTGCCAGGGAGGGCACAAGTTGCAGAGTATATATAGTCTATTCACAATAAACTGAGCCCTCAGCAGAACTTTAATTAATTAAACATATGTTTTATTGGGCCAATATATGTTAACATTTAAATGCGTTGAAATGGTTACACTTGTTTTTAGTTACATGGAAGTTTTCAAATTAAATAACAGCAAAGATGGCTGCAAAACGTCTGAAGAAAACTTTATGCAGTGCTTGCATTATCCAGAGATCTGTATAAGGTTGTGCGCTAGTTGACGCTACAGCCACTGACACGCGTATGTAGGTGCCGCTTATTACTGACTGCTCACAACACAATACGTAGCCAGTAGATATTTCATTGTCATTGGTATATGACGGCGCGTTCACACGAAGGTACAGTTCTCGGCAACTTGTGCCCTCCCTGACGACAACCCTCGAGCCATCACTGGATGTGACACTTGTGCCTGGCTGTGGGTATACTGCTGGTAGTCCAGAAGCGACTTTCCAGCTGTACTTAGGCAGGGGCCATGCACCAGTAAACAGTTTGTTAGTCATTGATGGCATGCCATTTGTATTTTGTGTGTGGCGCGGGACCTGTGGTCCACTCGTGGTTTTTTTTTATACGCGATGGCTTAGATGACGACAGCTGTGGAAGGCGTGGACTGGAGGGACTGGGTTAGGTTTTAAGAGTGCTTGGTATATAATTCAGCGCTAAAGGCATCGGTTCAGAATTGAAGGTTTCTCGACGCAGATTTGCAAAAATCAAAAAACAGCAATCCGAGATAACTTCCTGAGAAAAAAAATGTCTCGATTAACGTATATCTGAAGAACAATCTCTGAAGCCTGAATCTCGTAATTTAATTCGGGCGTAAGATATCAAGCTTAACAAATGAAACATTCTGGACATTTGTTTTCCTCATGAAGATGGCAAATATAATTTTCAAGGTTTGCAGTTCTTCTATATTGACTTTCAAAAACGTGTAGATCTCAAGTGAATAATTCAGCGCTTATTTATCTACCACGCCCTCTTAAGGGTGTTCCAGTGCGATAAAGTCATAATTTTATATTCGTATGAAATAATGTTAAGTTTTGTAGACGATACTTGTGAGTACAGTTTCCTCTTACGAAACAATTTCAGCTGGCGTAGTTTTCTCATAACGGTGCATCAAAGTCAAAATTTGCGTGTTCTGCTGCCAGTCAAAACCAATTGACTAACGTACGTGAAATAACTCACAGTGAAATAACACACTATGTGCCACGTAATAAAACTTTTGAAAAAATCCAGCGAACAGTTTTTGTATTTAAAAACTTTGCTGAATTTGCACCTTTTCTCCTGTACTTTTGCGATATTTTTAAAATTAAAAATATTACGCTGTGGATTTATTAATGTTTTATTGCATAGATCATGTAAATTCACAGTGAATTATTTTGTTTAAGTAGGTCAGTTGGTTTTCACTATTTGCATGGCAGCGTAACAAGCAAATTTTGACTTTGACGCCCCGTTATGAGAAAACTATGAGAGCTAAAATTGTTTCGTAAGAGTAAAATATACTCACAAGTATCGTCTACAAAAATTACAGTACTTCATAAAAACGTAAAATTAAGATTTTATCGCACTTGAACACCCTTAAGCGCTCGCCTTGTTACTGAGTTTTGCATTGTTTTGGAAAATATTTTTTTTACTGCTAACTAATACTCATATCAAAATTTTGCTCCACAGTTTTGACACTTATATGTTATAATTTGTAGCAGAATTTTTTTATAGACATATACTGAACGGTTTTTTAGATTTCATCACCCAAATTACCACTTTTTTTGTCGTGAAAATAAGCACAAATGAAGCAAAAAAATTTTTTGCTGACGAATGGTACATTATTTTTAAAAACGCATCTACAGTATTGTGCATCGTGTGACTGCACATTGACTCAAATGTTTTCAGAGCTTTTGGTCAAACAATATTTGAGTTATTGTCACCAGTCTGAAAAAAACTCAGCAACAAGCCCTTAAGGGTTAACTGAAACGAGAACAGAGCAGCAGAAGAACGCAATGGAATGAGAAACTGTGGAACCACGAACGGCAGTTGTCACGTTAGAATGGCAATGACTAGGGACATCTGACTTTTGCGGTAAGTTTTTTGCACCAGTTTGTAGTAATGCTCTACGTGCACACCTGCAGTTCTGATCCATGATCAGTGATTGGATGTAGCACAGCGTCTTATGGGGTTCTACTAACAAATCACAGACGTGTGATGTCGCAGTAACCTTGTAATGGTATGGCTTTGTCAAATCTCTACACGAAGACGTATGCTACCCATAACCACCACGCAAAGCTACAGATGTGCACGCAAGGCATTCAAACACCCGAAGCAAAACATCTTTTCGCGGAAATCGGGTTGCCCAGAGAAATTACGCTTTATTTGATGTGTCGAATGTCGATATGATGGCCTTATCAATTATCTTACAACCAGTGGCGGCTCGTGGGTTGTTGCCAGGTAGGGCTGAAATTGCCTAGAGCTATACACGGTTTGTGCGCTGGTTGACTCTACAGCCACTGACACGCTGATGTGCAGGTGCCCCTTACTACTGAGTGGTCACAAAACATCTAGTAGCCGGCAAATATCTACGGCGCGTTCATCAAGAGAGTGCAGTTCCGACTATCTGCAGCCCCACCTGGCAACAATCCACGAGCCGCCACTGCTTGCAACGCATCGCAGTTTAGACGTTTGAGAATGCTCGCAGGACCCCACAGCAACGAAACTGGCAAGAAACTGAGGCAGCCGCGCGGGAACTTCGTGGGTGGCGCAAGAGGCGCGTATCAACTAGTGCGAGGTCGTCGTGACGCTCAAGGCCGTCTCTGCGAATTCTTCACATAGGACTTTACAAACAAGCTCGGCCAGGCGGAGAGCCGAGTACATACCACAAAGAAAACATCAAACAACGAAGGAGCCACCGCTCATGCGGAATTCGAACCCGGATCTTCGTTGTATCAAAGTTACGCACGTGGCGGTCACTGGTCGTCGCTCAATATTGTATAATATTAATAGAATAGCAGAAGGCAATGTACTTGCACAATTATTAGAGCCACTGTTTTTTTTGTGAAAACCGTTTTGCAACAACTTCTTTCAGTATCACTCTAAAACATAGTTTGTAAATGTACCAGACGTGCGTATAGGAGCGCTAAGAAAGTAGGTATGGTAGAATAGTTTCCCAGACATCCATGGTAACACCCCTAAACCTAATGATAAAACAGTCAAATGCATACTAAAGTTACCAGACTTGTATTGTAACATTTGTAAAAGTTAGCATATTTACAAGACGGAAATATGGTAACTGTCCCATACTGCGTCTGTGATAATAACTTCCTAAACATTTGAGGAAGTTTTTTTACAGTGATGCCTTACGTGCACAAAATGTAGCTCTGCTTCATGGTTGTCGGCAGTGTTTGTTTGCGCGCAGAGATGTCTCTCATTTGACTGTGCTGGACGGTGAGAATTATGTTGCCACAACACAACACACGTCCGTGGTGTGTCAGTAGAACTCCAAGACGCTGAGACACAAAAACATCCAATCGCTAACCATGAAAGCTCTGCAGATGTGCGCATAAGGCATTTAATCGATTTGTTGCAAAATTATACTCTCCTAAAGTCAGTGGCTGTAACAAGGCGCGAGTATATTTCATATATTTGATATTTGTTTGTACATTTTACCCAGTTAACGTTTTTTGGTGGAAAGGATGGGGGGCATGTGGGAAACGACGTTGACCAATAACAATGGGTTTTCTCGAGTGATATAGTTTTCCCCGTTTGTCGCGTTCTGTCTCTTCTCCATCATTTCAAATCATTCTTCACATTCGGCAGGCGCCTACTGGCGCCCAGTCAAATGTCTGCTCTTGGGGTGTGATACTTTTCCATCGAGTATCTTCCCAGTTCGGTATTTATTAATCTAACTTCGAGAAGAAAGCCGATATAGTATTATACTAACCCCCAAACTGTAGTATTAAATTTCTATCTTAGAAACAGACCATGGCATTCGGCGAAGTTGCTGGGCAAGCAGTAGGTCTCGGGTTCGATTCCCGGGTACAGCCATTCGAATTTCGGATTTCCGAAATCACTCTACACGGATGATGAGATGGTTCCTAACTGTAGAACTTGGCCTGATCATATCCGGTTTTCTGTACTTAGTACAGAAGAGATGTGTTAAGATTTGAAAATGTTGATCTTGGCCATGGGCGTTTCGCTGCTAACCACCCAGACCACATTAAGTAAAAAATAAGTTACTGAACAAACGACATACAATGTTTGTGCACCTGAGTTCTGTAACCAGGACGTTCGTTGGTTGCCTAACTGATACCCAGGACCATCGCAACTCCATGAACCAGCATGTGCCTACTTAGTCAAAGGTAGGCAGGCCTCGTTGTCATTGCAATGTCTACATATCACCGTACTTTAAGTGATGTATGTAAGTACAGTAAAATAAGGCAGCATTAAAACTTATGTTGAGGACGAGGTAGTTTTTCGCGAAAATATGTTTGCCCCACTTTGTTTCAGTGCCTTACGTGCGCACCTGCAGCTCAACTTCATGATTATTGGCAGAGTGTTTTTGTGCAGAGTTATTAATTATTATTAATTTGACCGTGCCAATCAGTATATGGATAACTTTGACATAACACGTCTGTGATTTGCGGATTTAACCTCCAGACGTTGTATGTTAAGGCATCCAATCACTGACCACAAAACAGAGATGCAGGTGCGCTCGTAAGGCACTGATTCAAAGTGCTGCGAAAATATTTTCGCAAAAACTACCGGGTCCTACACATGTTGGAGCCTAAAAGAAATTAATCCGGTTGGGAGGGGGGGGGTAACCTTTTAAAACATAATCGACAAGTTATAGACCCATTCAAGTAAGATAAAACAAAAACAATGCAATTCAGTTCAAAGTAATGAAAATTGTTGGTATAATTAGCGTTATTATAGAAAATATATTATTGCATTTGATGAAAAGGTGACACTGTCTATTACAAATACATATACATGTTATATTATTGAAGATAAACAAAGCAATTCCTACAGGAAAATTCATAGTATGTTAATTAAATTAACATTTATATAATTTGTATGGACAAGTGAGTTCTCCTATACGGTAGTGAGCTTTTGTATAACCGCTATATTCACGTGATAATCGACATTTCATGTTTGAAGAGAAACCGCGTGGTTACAAAAACATTCGCTACGTGGCATTTCTAGTGAAGGGCTGTTTACACAAGCATGACTTCCTACCAACTAACGAAAAGAGAAAGGGAGTGGTAGTTCTTTAAACTTCTCCTGGTTGGTTAATGCGTTAAATTTTTTTTTAGATAAGATTGGAGATGTTTCAATAGGATTTCAATTCATCTTCTTCGTTCTGCCTCGGAAGTTCATCTTTTAGCTTCTTTGGATGATTTTTTTTTTTTTTTATTTTCACTAAGTGGGCTCTACGCCTCGTCGACAGCGAGATTATTAAAATCGGTTACACACAACTTTACACAACGACATTAACTAGGCAATGAATCAACCATGGCCTTTGTTAAGTAACCATCTCAGCATTTACCTGGATTTATTTCGAGAAAACATGGAAAACCAAATCAGGATGGCCGGATCCGGGAATGAAAGTCAGGTTCTTCCGATTATGAGTCCGACATGTTGCCGTTGTCCCACTTCTTTGCCCCCCTCCCCCCTCATTTTAAAGGCCCTATACAGCAGGCGTTAGATGCAGCGTTTGAGGTACGGAAACAAGAAAGCGATAAGGTCTAGACTGGCTAGTGCGTCAACAACCGTGTCGCGAAAACAACGTGAAATGTTTTGGTTATTTTATTTACGGAAAATCCACAGTGAAGTCCAGCGTATGCTTCTCTATTATTGTTTTATCATTCCAGTTGGTGCTTTTATGTAACAGCAGTCTGAAAAAGTAATTTTTAGGAATTTTGAGATTCCCCTGAAATCATGTTCCTAAGCACGATATCTAGAAAACAAAAATACAGAGTCATAGTTTTAAGTACGTTTTCTTTTGTAGATAAAGATAATGAACGCCCGTTTAGTAGTAGCTCCTTAAAAAACATTCTGCTAACACGCTGCAAACAGTTCATGTGCTAGCTGTATGGGACTCTTAGATGGATATCTCAGTACTGTCAAGTCTTTCGATGTGTTTTGCTAGGAATATGCATATGTTTACCCCCTTTGTAGATAAATTGAGAATATCCTATTACAGGAATTGCACGGTAACTTCAAACTTTTAGAAACACAACTGTTGCAATAATCGCACTTCAAATATTACATTTAGCACTGTACAATTATTTAAAATAAAACAAAACAGGTACTCTACTTATTTTAAATAATTGCAAGGTACTAAAGACAGTTTCCTGTGCCAGTTGTCAAAGTTTACATTTAATCATAGCTTAAACTTACCGTACGGCACCTATAGCATAAAACTGGTTAAATAGTAATATGATACTATCTTCTCTAAAGGCCATTGCTGCCAAGGTTGAAGATTCTTTACTGGTCCAGCTGAAGTCTGGCAAGCTCGTGCACAGGTGCTGTTTGGCGGGAAGTATTTTCATCGTATAATTCTCTGGGTTTCAGATAGTGGTACTCGTATGTGATGTTGGAGTCTGGGATATAAACTGCAGAGGAGTCCTCGCCTGGCGCATGTGTTGTAGTGTATCATGCGTGTTATATTTTACGCGAAACCGCTTAACTTATTCATATTATGTTTATTCACGAAAAGAACGCACACTTAAAACTATACATCAGTATTTTTGAAAATTCAGCACGCTTGTTAGAAACGTGATAAAAGGGCCTGCCAAAATTGATGAAAAGTCTGTTTTTTTTTTTTCTGCTGCAACTTCGAAATCTGAAATCGTAAAGTACAAATTGAAAGGCATGTGTTGGCCTTTACTTCACATTATCTAAAAATAAAATAGGGTCACTGCTAAAGTCACATAGGAGAAAGACCACAAGAAAAACCTTGCAAGCCAGTTTGACGCGCTGTGAATAGAGGTGATATGCTTCCCGCCGAGCGTTGTATTCAGGCTCTTATCGCTCCGCTATTCCAACGCGTCAAACGCGGACATTTGAAACCGGCGAAGACGCTGATTGATTGAAGTAGCGCTAGAAGGACTCCGAACCGCTCCTCGTTGGCCAGCTCGTACGTCAGATCGAACCTGCAATATCTTGTGATGTACAGTACAAACTGCTTGGAGGCAAGAATAGTCAGGAGATGGCTTGAGACGTAGTTGAAGCCGGGTTTTTGTACGTCCCATTATGGCGCAGAGGTGTTTTGAGGTTATGGGCACATGATTATTGTGCCTCTAAACAATAAAAACATCTTAAGGGTAGTGCAAATTAGCGCTGTAAGGAACAAAATGTATTAACTATAAAATTGCTTGAACGATCTTTTTCGTATCGCGATTACGGCGGTTTCACGAGGCTCCCATACATTCCCATAGGCGGGTCAACTCCACCCCCCCCCCCCCCCCAACAAAATTTAACTTAGTGCCATGTTTACATCAGTTGTGTTTCTAAAAAAGTCGAACTTAACGTGTGACCCCTAATGCACAGAGGATTGTGGAGTTCAAGCTAACGGCTTTCTTGCGTAGCCAATATTTTCGATCTTCCCATCCGTGTGTGTGTCTATATATAATATACACACAATGTGGCAACATAGCACTGTCCCTATCTCCTTCTTGTGCTCCACAGATAGCTAACTTATCTTATTGATATTTCTTCTGTTTACATCTCCGTGTACCACAATTTTTTATTTTTCAAATAACAATAATTTTTAAGCCACCTTGAAAAAGTTTGCACAATACGCCAAATTACCAGCTGCCTAATTGTATTAGTAATAATTATAGTATTTTATAGATTAATTAGTGTCTAAGTATGGATAACGATTGAGGACACGATAAAGTGTATTCCGGACCTTTATGATAATCAGATATTCAGCTAGGAGTGGCAAAACACCCCTCAAACAGGTGAACCCGGGTTCGATTTCCGTTCCTACGTTCTTATTTCCACGCGATTGCTGAGTGGGGTTGTTTCACTGATATCGGGCTTGGTCGAATCCTCACAAGATCGCGAATCTGAGCGAGAGCACGTAAAACAAAAATAATAATACGTTGGCACTTGTATTTTATTCTCCCATTTTCCCTCCCAAGTGAGCGATGTTTGTTTGGCTGCCGGTGTTAGAGGTCAGGCAGTCGTCTCGTGCACGGCGCCCGGGGACAGGGGCATCCAGTGTGTGGTTACCCTGCCTGTTCTCCCCAACCCATCCTACTCCATCACATTATGTGATACCCTACAGTTTCTATTCGCAGCGCGCCACTGGCCTCCGCGGCCTACTGGTTGCATGTGCCGCGCCCGTCTCGCCCCCGGGGAGCCAGCGTGTTCGCCGTTTGCTACGTCAGTGATAATGCTCGAATCTCAATCGCCTTTTTCATATAGGACATTGTAAATGAAGTGTGTGTGTGTGTGTATAGAATGTGGCAACATAGCACTGTACTTATCTCCTTGTGCTCCACAGATAGCTTACTTATCTTACTGCTACTTTTGTGATGTGGCTTGCATATTATGGGTGCAGATTCCAATTTCGAGCATTCCAAACATAATTTAACGTTTACTTGGGGTAACATACATAAAATGATACCTGGCCGTGGAGCGTAATAGCACAGACTAAATAGTAACCCAAACACGAAATGACGTGGCGGCTCTTTTGATACGGGCGAACTTCGCCGCTTATTGGCTGCTCGAGGTTGTTGATACCAGCCCCGTGTGTGTTTGGATCCTGCATGTTACTACAGGTTTACTATTGGCCTGGCTGCCGGCTAGCTGGGCAGCTGCCTTACGCTCATTGGCAGTAGGCGTTTCCGCCATGTTGCTGGCCAGGGAAGCCATTTTGCTGGCGTGTGTGACCGAGTTCACCGTCCTGCAGGCTATTTCACTTCTGTATTCCTAAATATTCTGTGGTAATAGGGGACATGTTCTGTGCAGTATTGCCACATTTTGCACTTAAAATGTCGTCGTACATTTTACTACTTACATTTTAGTCTCTAGTTTTGCCCAGAATTCGCATGGTGCGCTTGTGTCTGGACACTGTGCGTGTGTGTATAAGTTGTACTTTGCATCTCGTCGACCTCGAGGTCGTTAGAGACGGTTACGTACTTTACAACTTTATAGAATGACAGGAACCATAAGAGGAATCGGCTATGGCCTGTGCTTTGGAACTATTCCAGCCTCCGGCTGGAGCGATTACGGTAAACGTTGGAAAACCAAAATCAGGGTGGCAGGAGCAGGTGAGTCCTCTGGAATGAAAGTTCGATGTGTTAACCGCTGTGCCACCCCGCTCTGTGTGAATATTCTGGGATGTCTAATATGAGGTACGTACATCCTGGCGTGTTGTTTCAGCAGCCTTGACACGGAAGCTGTAGGCGGCAGGCCGATCTACCAGGGCAAGCGTGCCTGGAACAGCGGGCGGTGCCTATCTAGCACTCAAGACTTGATTTGTAGTTTCGATACGTCGTCGTGCCATGCCTCTAAGTCGTTTAGCGAATAACGTATAATTATTTCGGCACTTGGCTCGTGTGCCCCACCTGCCGTCAGAAAGCAGCCGACCTCAGCTCCTCCCACGCACGGGCGAAAGTTGGTAAACACGAGCCGGCGAGGGGGTCATCGACCCTTGCCGCCACCCAAGACGCCGCGCCACGTAATGTGATGTACTCACGGGCGGCGAGGAATATTTGAAGACGTGGACCTCAGCCCCGGTAATTTGGCGGGAACCTTGTCCCCCCGGGGCCTGTGTAATCGTCGGCTCTCCTAGCACGTGGCTCGACTGTCGGCGCGTGCCACGCCCTTACTTGCCTCTCCTCCAACCCTCTTCCACAGACGTGAACCTTGACCCCGCGAAGTGTTGACACGACCGGGCGGGACAATGCACCCATTGGGGCACTGGGTTTGCGACCGGACCTTAGATTGGGCACTATTCCTTACATCCATCTGCATATGGCCTTACCGTGCTGGACGAAGTGCGTTTTGCCGGCGTGATTTTACGGTTCGATTTTGTATTTTATGTTGAGACAGGAAATTTCGCGAAAAAATTTTTTGCAGCACTTTGTTTCAGTGCCTTATGTGCGCACATACTTACATCTCTGCGTTTTGGCCAGTGATTGGATGTTTTAACTCCCAGCGCGCGGAGGTTAAACCCGCAAATCACAGACGTGATGTGTTGTAGTTATCCGTGTACTGATTGGCACAATCAAATGAATAACGACTCTTCACAAAAACAATCTGTCAATAGTCGTGAAGTTGAGCTGCAGGTGCGCATGTAAGGCACTGAAACATAAAGTGGGGCAAAAATATATTCACCAAAAACTCCAGTCCCTAATAATATGTAAGAACCTGAAAAATTTGCTGGTTCACTGACCTGAGGACTAGCCTCCAAGATATCTATGTACTCAAGCAGACAGCTGCTTCTCACTGGCTGCTCTCTGACACAATGGCACCACATGACTGGGCTTGCTTTTATTTGTTTCTTTATTATTAGAGGCAAGATTATTTCGCGTATTGATTCTAGGTCAGGTTGAATGCAAATAACGTATACTTCACTATAACTCCTTCTGTGATTAGACGACAGCTGTTTTAACACATCTTTGACAACTGCAAGCCAGTGATAAATAAGGAAACAAGTCGTGGTGGTAACACGTGTTACGGTTACAAGCTAATAAACATTTGACTTTGGCCAGTGTGTGTATAGGTCTGAGAAGTCTAGGCTGTTGCCAGATTAATACGCGAAATACTCGTGCCTATATTTATTATTGACTCAGAGGTCTTCTAGAGGTGGCAAAACAGAAAGAGCTAACTGAGAAAGTGACACGAACTTACAGCTGATTGAATTCGAGCTTGTGTCCAATAGAAAACAGATCTGGACGTTCCGCGAGTTCAGTGACCAGCAGGCTGGACTGCACAGTACTGTATACACTATGTCTTAAGCTACTTGTTCATTGGCTGCTGCTGTAGTGAGTGGCCAGTTGTACACCTGGCAAGGTTACAGCTGTCAGTGAGCATTTTCATGCAGGTCTGCTATTGGTTTAAATTCCTCAAGGAAGAGTTTCAGTAACAGTGACCCAATCGCGAACGTAATTAACGTGTACAGGTGGTTGAAATCGAACGTATTCCCAAATGAATTCACAAAATTTCCGGGTCTCTACTCATAGGCAGAGATGATGGTTTATCTAGGGAAATTTTGACTATTTGCTAGGATTCAACGTACGTTAAGCTTATGAAAAGATGACTCGCTTTCGCTTGTGCGTAGAGCTGTTTCCCTATTTGACTAATCCAGTAAGAATCCTGTTATTGTAATATTTGATGCCTGTTATTGCTCTGCTGAGAGCTACGTTGTGTCAGACATATAACACCCATATATGGTGTCCCATATGACTGGACCATTGCTCGGCTCGTACTGCTGAACATGTTATAGTCATTCGTACGTTAATAGCTAAACCTTGCCACGTATCTGGCGACGCGGAAATTTCACGAATTAAAGCGAAGAAAAAATGGATTCCTAGCTAATTTATGCGAGTGGATCATTGTTAGAGATGAATAGATGATGGTTTATCGCGAAAATGGTTTGTTACAACATACCCTTGGAAACGATGTACTATTATAGTTTCTTGCAACATAAATTATTCAGTGATATATTTGTGACACAATGTAACTGTCTGCAGACCAGTCATAGGCTTCAAATGTTGCATTATCGGTATGGATCCCTATTTTTCGCGAAATGAATTTTGCCCCTTATATATCGGCGTCTTACGTGCACATCTGCAGTTCTGCTTCGTGGTCAGTGATTTGATATTTTAACTGTCACGAGCCATGGGATTCTCTCGGCAAACCACAGACGTGTAGTATTACAGGAACGTTATTCTAATTGGTTCAGTCAAATCAGATACGGCTCTTCACACAGACACGCTGCCAATAACCATGAAGCAGGATTGCAGATGTGCACATAAGGCATTGAATAAAACTGTGGCAAAATTCTTTTTGCAAAAACAGGGGTCCATAATTATCGATATTCTTATTGGCTAAGTCAAATAGAGTAATAGTTCCAAATACAAGCTAAAACCAGCAATCTTCTGGTGAACTGAATGTGTGTTGGAATCCAGCAAACAGTAATGTTTTTCCGCGATATACCATAATCTTTAATCATTGTTTATGAAACTTGTCTTTGAAAACTGTGAACCAAATACGAACCTGCATGAAAACTTTCACTTCCTCTCGTACTACATTGCCATAACAACTGGTTACTCATTGGAGCGGCAGACTCTAAACAAGTGGCTGAGGGCAGAGTGTTCTCATGGCTGTAAGTTAAGTTGGCAATTCGTGAACTTGTGTAAAGTTCGTGTGTCTACATTAAGAGTCGTTCAGTCATACGTGACACAGGTTACTACACTATTTTGTGTAATACGCTGGCAGGAACGATTCTCGCGATTATTCACTGTCTGTGAACTTTCTACTGTTTCCCGAGGTTTGATTTCAGGACATGACCCGTCTAAATAAATCCCTGTAAGAAATGTATGGATGGAAAAAGTTTACTACAGTGATACATTCGTGAAGGCATTTAGTTTCTTGCGTTGCTAAATACAGCTCCCCTTTACGTATTCCCTGTACAGTGCTTGCAAATTAAACGCCACGTACCTACCGATAATGTAAACACAATGACAGCAAGTTATATAGTATCGCTTATAAATGCCAGGGAAAAATTATTAAACGAGATAAGCTTCACAATTACCGGGTAATTAGAGGCTCATTGTTTTAAACTATATTTCTCACTAAGTTTTAACGTTCACTGAAGGAATTCAGCGAACATTGGCAGTCAATGGTCGGTTGCGTGTGTGGCCCGCTAAGGCGGGATTCCATGAATAGAGGCACAAGCACTTCGCGAATTCATCTGGCAGTAACCTAAAGACTTAAGAGGGCGTGGTTCATAATTCAACGCTAAAAGCATAGAAATCAATTGATGTTTTCAGCGTTTATTTATCTACTACGCACTCTTTAACAGACATATACGTGCACCCGTCCAATTGTCCACTGTCACAGTAACACAGACGGAAAGTGATGTGGCGGTTCATTTGATATGGGCGAACTTCGCCGCGTTTTGGTCACCCAAGATTGTTGATACTAGCACCGAGTCTGTTCGGTTCCTGGATGTTAGGGCAAGTTTCCTACTGGCCTGGCTGTTAGCTAGCAGGGCAGCCGCCATATGCTGATTGGCGGTAGGCGTTTACACCAAGTTGCTGGCGTGTGTGACTGAGTTTGCCATCCTACGGGCTATTTCACTTCTGTATTACTAAATATTCTGTGTCATTGGCTTCTAACCGTACAAGCGGGTAGCACGTAATATCACACAAATCGTTTCCTTATTTATTACCGGCTTACATTCGCCATAGGTGTGTGAAAACACCTGTAGTTTTATCACAGATGTGATAGTGAGGTAGGCTATACGTTATTTTCGTTCACTCTGACCTAGAATCAATACAAGAAATAAACGTGTCTCTATGCAAGAGTGTTTTCACGCCGGTTTGTCATTGGTTAAAAGTCATCAAGGATGAGTTTCATTAACAGGGTTCCAATCATGGAACTTATTCACATAAACAGGAGTCAGAAATCTAACGTCTCCACGAATGAGTTGCGCAAAATTTTCGGGACACTATTTATTATTGTGGAATAAATTGCGTGACACGTGTGCCGTTTTTACCCGCCAGTTGAGCGGATAGCTGGCCCGCGTCGCGGAACGATAGGCGGCAATCGTCGTACAAAGAGAGGGGCAATCCGATGTAAACTCGTTTGTGGGTAATCGACGACTGGGAGCCCGCGGGCGGTGCCGCCGTGGACAATTTCCCTCTTCTTTCTCGCAACCACTGGACCGGTCGATCAGGCCCGGCCGCGCGCACGTGCGCGCATCAGGAGTGCGGTCTGTGTGCTCCCAGCTGCGCGCCCCGCCCACTTACCACCGCGCGCAACAGCGACACAAGTACCCCGCCGCAGTCGGTTTGTTGAATTTCGTTGCAACTCACTATGAATCCGTAGAGACCGGGAAAATTCGCGGTTTTACTGATCTTTGGTTAACCTGCAAGAATATCTGCATATTCAAGTAGACAGCAGCTACTCGCTGGCTGCTCGTAGACCCAATTACATCATGACGTGATAGGGCCTGCATTTTGTTACTGTTCTATTATTAGTGCAGCCTCCTCGAGGAGGAGCCAGATTAGTCATGGACCAATTGCGAAAGTGGAAGGAAATTACAGTTGTTTGAAATCTAGCTTGTGCGTAAAAGAAAACGCGATTTTTCAGGTCTCTGTGAATCCGCGATATTTTTCGGAATTATTAAACGTATTCCCTCTTTACTCAACGACAAAAAGAGAGCTCATCTCTGAGGAATGTTTTCGAGCAAAGAAATGTCATGAGCCCCCCAACGTAGCAAAAATAAACTTTTACATATAATTATGCATCGAACACTACTACTCATGTAAGTAACTAATGGAAAGAGACCGGAAAAATTCGCGTGTTCACTTACCTGTAGGCTAGCCTCCAAGCACATATGTGAACTGAAGCAGAAAGCAGATGCTCATTAGCGGCTACACACACACACACACACACACCAACACACACACACACACACACACATATATATATATATATATATATATATATATATATATATATATATATATATATATATATGAAGACCTCGAGGGGGAAAATAATGATAACCATCATCCCTGTAGTTTACTGCTTAGGTGTAATTAAGTATGTCAAATCTGGACAAATGTATTTAATAAATTTATCATTTATCATGTGGTTTAAAATAAACTACCACCGTATTTTGCCTTTAAGTGTTTCTTTTAAATTTAAGGATAGAAATTGATTACAACGACTGTCGTACAATGTGAGTTATAATTATTTACCCCCGAGGTCTTTATATATATACGTGTGTGTGCATTAGTTATATTTTTATTATTGGCGCAGAGACTTTCAGGAGGGGTAAAATAAGTCAAAGGGCAATTGTGAAAGTGACACAAACTTACAATTGATGGAATAGTTGTGCCCAAATTAAAATGCAAATTTTTTAGGTTTCAACTAACGGAGGGTCTTACGGTGTACTTTGCTGTATAGTTGCCGTTATTAAAATAATGGGGGCGCTGTCTGCCTGGAGATGTTTTGCTCGTTAAAAAGCATAGAAGCAAAAAAAATATATATATACATTATATATTGGCGATCTTGACGCGCTCATTGACAACCACAGATTTTACATTTTACTAAGAAAAAAATAGTCTGTGTACTGGTAACATAAACATTGACATACTTCACTTTGATTCGTGTTTTGACATGTATTAGAATGCAATCAAAACTAGACAGCTGGCCAAATATCACGGTGGGGTATGAATAATTTTAGACATATTTTCATGGGCGAATACTTGTGCATAACCACACAACCCTGTCAAAAAATTGTACCTTATACTGAATGCAGTATACTATGTTTACTGTCGGACTGAACGGGGAAGAATAACTATCCGTATTAGGAATAAAACGTATGTTTTACATTGTTAAAATTTTATCTACATCAAATCACATAGTAAGACTCTGAGATTTATTTACACGTTAGTATTGATAAAATGAATGCCTGTATTAGTCTACCGTGTAGAAACATCTGGGATAGAATATTGATTAATTAATTTGGACGGTTTCAGATATGCCATATATATATATATATATATATATATATATATATATATATATATATATATATATATATGTGTGTGTGTGTGTGTGTGTGTGTGTGTGTGTGTGTGTTATATGTTTATATATGTATATGTAAGGGAGAGGGTAAAAGGAAAAGGAATTATAGGTATTCTGGATAACAGTCAATAATAAAATATGTAATAGATACGAGAAATATTTTATAAGTTTGTATAAATTAGGTGTAGAAAGTATTGTTAAGAATTTTACTATGTAAGAAAGGGTTGTTTATTTATTTTTGTGAAGTTCACAATTTTGAGTTACTGGTTTTAGTGAAGTTTTTTTTTTTTTTCACATTGGTGCAAAAATCTCAAGAATATTTTTAACATTATGCTTTAAAAAATTCAAGACGAAGACTAGTCATACGATGTACAATTCTATGTAGGCGTTTTTGTAAAAAAATATTTCGTACAAATTATGATTTATTTGTTACAAAACAATGTAAGGATTCCTCGATATGAAAATTATGTTGCTTTAAAATAATGGTTTTAAGATCTCTTTAAAAGTCCTCGGTGTGGCCTTAAATGCATACAACTGACTCTTCATTTGTATCAGTTCATTATAACAAGCATTTAGTGAGTGGTGTTTGACAAAATTACGTCACATACTTACTTTCATTTAGATTATGCTGATCATACAGCTGAGGGCAACGATATATACATTTTAATACTCACGGTTTGTTTGGGGATTTTTTGAGGAGGGAGGGATTGTTTGAATCTCATAAGAGCTAAAATATGACATAATTAGCTCTATATTAATTGTAAAATTATATTATTTCAGAAATGAATTATTTCTTTGTTATCAGTGCTATGTTGTCACATTGAGGGCAGAGAGGATTCTTTCTCTTTGTCTTCCGTGCAGGCACCCTATACACAAAGCTACAAGTTTGTTCATAACAAGTAAATTCCTACAAGTTTACAATAAATCTC
The DNA here is from genome assembly GCA_003012365.1 of Medauroidea extradentata. NCBI lineage: Eukaryota > Metazoa > Arthropoda > Insecta > Phasmatodea > Phasmatidae > Medauroidea > Medauroidea extradentata. Next base: position 25,494 of record PNEQ01117661.1, on the reverse strand, counting down.
ATTAAATTTAGTTTCACAAAGGAACAAATAGACATTTGTAATCACAAGGAAGTTTGGCAAGTTTATATGCAAAGCTGTTGTTAACCAATCGTTTCTTGCAAGTCTAAGATGGAAGACAGGCAGCTTTACAAGTGTACCAGTAATTTAATGTATGAAGTTTTATTTTGGTCTTCTTCGTTAGGTGAATTAGTAGCGAAATTGTAAAAACACAGGATACCTTTCAAGTAGAGAATAAACTAATATTAGAATTGATGTACGACTTCAGTTATTCGGGTTATATTATCACTTGTTACGTACAAGTGTAGCAACACAAGACGTGTTTGTTTACAAGTGTTCCAACTACACAAACCTTGTACCCAACAAGTAAATATTTCACTTGTCAATGACAAGTTTTGGAAATCTCTGTGAAACGCTTGAAGGGTTCAGGATTATAAGGGTACTGACTTCATTTTAATGAATTTTCAGGGGAGAAAAAAGAAAGTATGTAACGTCCATAATTTTTACCACATTTGGGTTAACGAAAACACTTTTTTTTTGTATATAAGCGTAAAACAGAATGGTTGATCATATTTTATGAACAAAACCACATAAGAAGGCATCTTTAACTCATTTTCCATGAAATGACAGAGAGTACCCTTATAATTCTGAACCCTTCAATTGTTAGTTACAAGACTTGTACCTTGGTGAAATGGGCCCCAGGACGACCTAGCATCCATAAACTGCAGGGAGTCAAGCATGATGTTGCCCGGTGACGTCTAGACGGTGTTTATCGCCGAGTGTTGTGCTGTCTGAAGGGAGGGTGGTGTAGAGGAATGAAGGGGAGTCGAGGTACTGCTGCACGAGCTGCAGTTGTTATCGTCAGAGCGAGGAGGCACGTGTGACAGGACAGCTGTTGGTACAGCAGTCCGCGCGCCAGTGTCAGGTTGCTGAACTGAACTATCTCTCCTCTGCCCTGTCAGCTGATCCAGCAGATGCCACCCTGCCCATAATTGTGCTCTCGAGGTCGCAGCATCTGCACGTATTGCATGCTGCACTGCAAGTCGCTGCCTGATTGGTGTGTTAGCTAGCGTGTCGCGCGTCTTCTTTTCTTCACGCGAAACTTTTTAACTTGTTCTCAGTATCGTCATTTCTTAAGACCAGCTCTTGTTTCCTATTGTTTTGCGATAATTATCTTAGCCTAAACGAACGCAGATATCAGACATCAGTTTGGCAGAGTTGTTTAACATAGTTTTCACTATGTTGGCTAATTTTTCTGAGTCAGTAAATGCTATAGTTTTAGCTAATTATTAGAGCCCTGAAACATTCGCGTTTCCTTTAGGCGTAAGCTAGAGTTCCAGCAACTATAGATCTGTATCACGATCACAATTGGCCGTTGACTTACACGACACTTCCTGGAAGTAGCTGAGCCAGCAATAAAAGTGTTATTGAATACAGGCCCATTTCACAGTGTCAGCGAGCAGCTAATAATCAACTGCTGTCTGCACGATTTCACGAATATTCTTGGAGGCTAACCTACATGTCAGTGAACGCGCGAATTTTTCCGGGCTCTACTAATTATGTATCTAACGAAATTTTTGTTAACTGACTTATTATTTGAAAGTATATACTTTCTTGTCGTGTAAAAATTAACGATCACAGCAAAACCATTTTCAACAAATTGCCAAACAGATTGGTAATAACTGCTCTCGTTCAAGGCTGTTCACGAGGCCAAAAAGCATAATTGTATATTTGTACGACATAGTGTTTGTTTTTCAGACGTTACTTGTGACTACATTTTTTACTTGTGAAATTTTTTTAGCTCTCATAGTTTTCTCATAGCGGCATATCAAAGTCAAGATATGCCAGTAAACATACAAATAACCAAAACCAACTGACTTACTCGAATGAAATAATTTACACTGAAATTAGATGGAAGGGGCAAATGCTAAAAGATTTTAAAGCAAACAATAATGTCTGTTCATTTTTTTAATGACCACAAATGAAGAAAATTATCGCTATTATCGGAATTTGTTTAATACTACAAAGGAATTACATTGCGTGTGCGGCTGTCTTTGGTGAAATGGGTTCTGGGTTAGATTCCCAGGTCTGGCTGGGTGTAAAATGTGTGTTTGTTCGTTCGAGTCATTTCAATCGTCAAAGTCAACAAAACTGACCCAACTGGGGAACTGTCAAGGAGCGTAACATAAAAAAAGGGCTAAGGTGTCAGACTAATAAACTATTAAAAAAACGTAAAAATATATAAAACAAATGTTTAGATCTCTTGCCTTAAACCAAGGTGATCCGGGTTCGATCCTCGGCTGGGTTAGTCCCCGAATTTTCGCATATGGGAATCGTGCCAGACAATATCGCTGGCCGGCGGGTTTTCTCGTGAGTCTCCCGTTTCTCCCACCTTTCTCATTCTGGCACTTCATCGTAGGGCCTCATTTCATGTCATACTTCGTGGTACGCATATTTGCCACGAGTTACATTCATAAAACCTGCATTCGAGGTGCGATACCCTGGCTCTCTGGGGGCCGCGGTGGTCGAGGGGTCAGACTGGGTCGGTCCCCGGATTTTCGCATGTGGGAATCGTGCCGGACAATGCCGTTGGTCGGCGGGTTTTCTCGGGGATAGCACGTTTCCCCCGCCCTTTCATTCCGGCGCCGCTCCATACTTGCCTCATGTCACCCTTCACCAGCGCTGAAGACCTCGATGTCAAACGCTGACCAAAATATCTCACTCCCCTGGCTCTCTGGTATCTTCCTCGTACTATAACGCAACTAAGGTAGAATTTTTCGTGTGTCAAACTCTCCAGTGATAAAACACATAAACACATTTTCCTTCAAACCTGCAGTAGAATTGATCTTAGCATGCGTGTAGTTATGCACCTGTGTTAACTTGGCTGTTTGATGTATGGTGGTTGTGGATGGCCAAGGAGAGGTCAATAACCGACCTCTTGGGCCGGTGTAGCTCCAGATCAGTATAGTTGTTGGTTACACAGTGGCAGGCGGCATTTATCACTGCCAGGCTATTTCCTAACTAGGCCACCGAGTGCCGGACATCAGCCGTCTCCTTCGTGTAGGAAACTTCACTAATTATCGTATCTCAGTTCAACCGTGACTTGTTTGGAAATAAGGAAAGCTTGATTAGAACTCTGGCCTGTCCTTCTTTCCAGCACTTTTTGGGCTCAAAATAGACTCTTTCGCCAGCGTTGCCATACGATTACCATTAATATTCTCCCTTTTAAATTTACACACATGCCAAAATACACACATCGTTACGTATCAAATGCCACGTCGGTGTTCGGCTAATCAAAATTTCATTTTCTGTGCGCCAAACGTAAGTCGCTGAAATTTCACAATAGGATAGATTCCGCAAAGGTTTTTTTACTATGTATAATTTTAGAGGTTTTTATGACTTTTTGGTACGCATTAAAACACATATTTTGTTATGTGACATCATACCTATACCTGCAGCAGTTTTGGGGCAATTTTATAAATTATTTTGTACATCACATAACGATTCGAAATTTCAGGATGTTCTTTAAGCGACATTCAAAAATGTAAAGATGAGTCGCATACAAGAAGAGAATAAATAAGACCCAGTCAACACTGATCTGAGAATGGAGCCATTGGTACTTGATGGTACCTGTTGTGGCCGTCGTGGAGCCAGCAAATCCTTAGGTTTGGCGTCATGCCAAGAGTCTTGTACTAAACAGCTGGCATTGCCACTGTTAATGAAATGCATTCTGCTGGCATTCCAATACATTCAAGACTGGCCCTGGGTTGCTTGACCGCGTTTGCGAGTCATAGCTGTGCGGAGACGAAGACTGGTTTTTCCATATATGCAGCGTGAGTCGGGAGGAAAGGTACATGCTTTGAGGGGTGATAGTACTGGTGATTCTGAACAAAATGTTTCTAATAAACATATGCCCTTTCCTTAACCGTTTCAGAGAAACCGAATGAAAACAGCAAGAAACATGAAATGTGCAGGTGACGGTAAATCACGATACTGTTATCGTATGTTTGGTTTAATTTAAACCATTTGTAAATAACAGACGTTGATGTAATTACGTTGCTGTTTCATTGTAACATTTATTTTTTACAACTGACATAAAATGACGGAAAATATAAGTTTTACGCCTATGTATGTGGCTTCGTAGCTCCAAAACGAGTAGACAGATTTCAATTTTTTTAAAACTAGTTTTTATCATATGATACTTAATATTATACTATTTTCTATAAAATTAAAATTTTAAATTTTAATAAACTACGACGTATAAAAAATTCCTTAAAAATCGAAAAAAATTGTATCTAGTTGTTTTTGACTCTTAAATGCGTTGGGTGACCGCTATGTAAACAAAATAGGTACTTAAAATTAGCGAAATTTAAATAGACTGGATAAAAACAAGACCAAACGTACAAATTTACGTTATCAGTTCAAAATTTGAATTAAAATGTACTTTCAGACTTGCGCTTATATTTTCGAACTGTCACGTATGTACTCACACTACACGTAAATTTTGTTTTAGTTACTTGCCCTGTTTCAATTTCGTTTATTTCAAGTACCCAATTTGTTTACTTAGCTGTCCCCCGACACATTTAAATGTTAACAGTAATTTGTAATCATTAATTTATACTTTTTAATGCATCTTTTCATGTGCCATGGTTATATTTAAATATTTAATTTTAGTTTTATTCGTCACGTAAGTTGTCCGTCGGGGGAGGGAAACTTAAGCAATTTTTGGGTAGACATATGTTTACTCTCTTCTTGTTACGAGGACCTGCCAGCAACGGACCTCGGACAAATTGGACCTTGTCTGATCTCTAGCCGTCATTTAAATATGTCCACGGCCTCACACGAGTTGCAGCTGGGCGTGACGACGGAGATTTGTTACACCTCGCTGCGTGGCGCGTGTTTCGCATTCCCCTCACCATAGAAGACCTCTGATGAGGGGGGGTGGTGGCATTTATCTCGCTCTGGCGCGGCCTTTGATCTCAGGCGACACACTTGTGTAGTATGGCGAGATATATATAGCTTAAAACCTGAATTGAAATGTACAATTTGTTTGGAAGCCATGACTTCAATGATATTACAACAACGTGGTCACCTTTATTTGATGCTGCAACTTAAGTTTTACTTGTAACAGAAGTATGGTATCTTCAACAAAACCTTTCGTTTAGTGCATTACGTAAACAAGTTACGACATGTACTCAGATAGTAACTTCTGCTGAATTTTGCTACAGTCTTTGCTCCAATAAAAGCATGTGGTCGCGACTTTATTAAGTCCCATAAAAGATGGATCGGTGCAGGGGTGCCCATCCCCCCCCCCAAGACCCAATGCGCAAATCCCCCCCCCCCCCCAATAAAATTCCCCAAAAACTCAAAAACAAATTTACTACGAGTTACACTTTAGTACTTGAGAGCTACCATTTCGTAAAAACAATCGTAAACAAATATCTTACAACTGCTCTTGTTTTTACTAGCCTACTTTGTAGGTAATATCAAGATAGCACTTGTACAATCATACCCCTCAAAAAATTCTAATTGCGCAATGATCCCCCCTTGTGGACACCCCTGGATCGGTGGAAATATTGCACGCTAGTTCAGTGCGTGGCTTGTTGTACGATGCGGCATTTGATGCGTGTTTCTTGGTCGCTCTTATAAACTCGGTTTCACATAAGTGTGGAACATTTTGACAGCAAATTGTGGGCAATCATTTGTGATATTGTGTGATTTGTGGCACAATGCAAGGCAATTTTAGTTATAAAATTAGCCAGAAATGTCCATTTCACCATTTACATTACAAAATTTGTCTTGCATTGTGCCACGAAGCACGAAATATTTCATATTATTTTCCATAAGTAGCTGTCAAATTTGACCAAACTTATGTGAAACAGAGTTTAGCTTTGTCGCTTCAGAGCCTCCAACGCGCATACAACCTTACTTTATTTCTCAGTGAAAGGAAACATTTTTGGACGTTGTACAGTGCTGCGACTGCCGTCCACCGCTCTTGGTGTGTTTCCGCGATGCTGTATTTTCGGGAGGCGCGACGTGTTCCCCAGTCGGTCCAAAACCGGCGTCTTCCGAAAACAAACCGCACAGCCCTCTGTCTCAAGGCCAGTTTACTCGCCAAGTTGAAGGCCTGCGAGCTGTTCCGTTGGCCCTCTTCCAGCGCGGTCACAGGGTAATTGTGTTCGTGGGCTGCGTCGACTAGTAATTCCTCCGACAACTGTAACTCACGTGCAAGGTTAACTCCTTTCAGATTACGGTAGGTGAAAATTAGTTCATTGCTTGAATTACACGTGATAAATCACTGTCGTTAACGTGTTTTTGATTTATAATACCTGTCGTATTTTTAGGCGCTACCAAGAAGTTTTCTGTAAAATCAGTGTTAGTTCGTATACCAGTATGTCCTTAAATAACTGTTCTGGAAACACAAGTTATTTCACTACAGTTAATCTCTTATTAGGGCCCCCTAATTTTCGCGAAAAGAATTTTGCCCACTTTATTTTAGTGACTTACGCGCACATCTGCAGCTTTGCTTCATAGTAAGTGATTGGACGTCTTAGCTCTGACGTGTTTTGGGGTTTTACTGGCAAATCACAGACTTGTGTAGTTGTATTAACGTTATTGTGATTGGCAAAGTCAAATGAGAGACATTACTTCACAAAGACACGCTGCCAATAACCATGAAGCAGAACTGCAGATGTGCACGTAAGTCACTGAAACAAAGTGGGGCAAAATTCTTTTTCCGAAAATCAGTGGTCCCTATCTGTCACTGCTAGAAAAAATTTCCGTGAAATTACGGAAAAGTACTGGCAAAAATTTTTCCAGAAACCTTCGTAAAGTAACGGACACTGAGTTTTTCTTGATAACGGAACCCTCCGTAAAATAACGGACAATCCGTTTTCCAAAAAAAAAAAAAAAATCAAATTTCTGTAGTCTACTAACACTCCATTTTCTTATTAGCTATGTGTTATCGAGATTCTGACGCACTATTTAGTAACCTGAACATTTTTTCGAACTTGCTGGGATTCGAACCCACGACATTGCCAGGCAGAAGCTCTAATCATTGAACCACAGTGACAACTTATGAGCAAATGAGATCTATGCTGTGGTAAGATATCAACTTTATAAGATACAACTTTTGTATTTGACATCCAAGATTCATAGTGATTATTAATACCACCTTTTTTTTTTTTTTTAAGAAACACAATTAAATACGCTTTAAAATCGTAGAAACGTATTTTCATGAATTTATGGAATGTTATGGTCAAACATCCGTAATCTGGCAATACGGACAAATTTATGTAAACATAGGCTAATATTACGGAAGCCATTTCCTTTTTGAATATGAAAATCTTGGTGCAGAATCTTAAAAAGGTATAGGCGTGTGCGTACAAGACATCTTTGTCTAGAGGTCAGAGTGAGGCGTGATGCTCCTACTGTGTCGTTCTTACCGCTTTCCTACACCTCGAACGCGCAAAGTACGACCAAGAACGCGGCCACCTTAATAATAAATGCTTCTGTAGTAACTACAGAATTGTCTGAATACCACAAAACACAACCAAGTAGATAGTCTACATTCACAACTCATTATTTCCCAAGATTTTAAAAACGAAGCTTCTATTCGACTGCGATGTTGTTGCGAGTTGCGTGCGCTTGGTCATTCCCTATCTTAGGTGCTGGGACGAATCGAAAGTAATTGCGGGGGGGGGGGGGGGGCTCATAGGAGCCATGGCCCTTTCCGAGACTACTCTAAAAATATTAAACGAAACAAGTTGCCAAGTAAAGTATTTAAAATATTAGGCTACCTAATAGTTTCCCAAGTACTTTGTGAAAGGCAATATAACATTAACAACACAATAATTTCGTGCAACAATATGGAAGCAGAAGTTTAAAAATGTAATAATTACATTATTTATGTAATTTATTTCATGTGAGCACAAAGATTTTCGTTTTCAAAGCCCAAGTTATCATTTAAAATATTACAGATTATTAAAGGGTATATTATTTTTTTTTTTTTTTTCAGTATGGAAACTCCTTACATCACCATTTTGCACCCAAAAATCCAAAATTTTCCGGGGGAGGACATCACTACCCTCATTTTGGCTTGGGGTGTAGGTGTGACTATGTTTTAAGGCATAGCCCCATCCAGGATCCAGAGCTAGACCCGCCCTTGCGCTTATGTTTCCTGCCGCCACCGCTGCTGGTCTGAGGGACTAGTGCGGATTTGCGACAGTTGGTACCGTTAGCTGGCCTTGTGGTAACGCTCCAAGATGGTTACGCGAATTAGAACGCTCCGGATGTGGCCCTTTTCTCGCTGTCACTGATTATATGAAACATATTCTAAGTGGGGTCGCGTTTGCCATAAACAGAGCGGTCGGGATCGAGTCGGCTGGCAGTTACTGTTTAATGTTTAAGCCGATTCGTGGATACTATTGACACAGACTAAAAAGTAATATCTACAAACGCGAAATGACGAGACAGCTCGTTTGATACGGGCGAACTTCGCAGCTTATTGGCTGCTGAAGCTGTTGATACCAGTCCCGTGTATGTTTGGCTCCTGCATGTTACTGCAGGTTTCCTATTGGCCTGGTTGCTGGGTAGCAGGGTAGTTGCCCTACGCTGATTGGCAATAGGTGTTTCCGCCATGTTGCTGGCCAGGGAAGCCATTTTGCTGGCGTGTGTGGCTGGCGTGTGTGACTTGAATTTATCGTTCTACTGGCTATTTCACTTTTGTATACCTAAGTATTCTGTGCTATAGGTGAGGCGACAGCGGTGAATGTTTGGGTATTGGGATGGGTGTTTGGGAAGACCATGGAATAGCGATGTGGCAACCGATGGAAAATCGAAACGAAGTGGTGGCGATGTGTTACGAAGAAGTGACGCAGCGATCTGCAATGGAAGGCGATGATTGGCAAGAAGTATATATACACACACACACACACACACATATATATATATATATATATATATATATATATATATATATATATATATATATATATATATATATATATATATATACACACACACACCAGAGTGTTACGACTGGTATAAGGAAGGATGATATTATTAGTTTTTATGTGAATCATAAAAAATAATATTTTTTCTTAGTTGACGTTTATTTTAGAATGACGTAATTAGAAACATGTGAAGTCTCCTATATAATTAATACTTTTTTCAGTGGATTATACGTAAATTAGGCAATTTAACGTAACAGATTTTGTTTATTTTAATTTTATAGTTTCTTCACTCTAATCAAGTCCGGAAATTCTAAAGAAAATTTGTAGCGATGTGTTTGGATTAATTTACGTGTTATACACATTTGTACAGCGATGTGTTTAGATTAATTTACGTGTTATAAAGGTTGTAAAGTTCGTCAGAAATTTCTTATTTGAAAGACGAGTGCGATTATTAGTGCTGACACACAAGTTTGTGCTTAAAAACAACCTCAGAGATAGCCTAGCAAGTTGTGTTTTCTTGATTAATATACACGTACAGAAACATTGACAAGCTTCTGGATTGATACGAAATGATGTGCCTATTAGAAGTAAGTAATGAGAGTACTTGGAGAAAACTTGCCGATCACGTGCAGCGTCCGCCACTTTTTTTTACATGCATCGGAAAAAGAGGCCGGATAGTGTTTACACTAACTATTAAGCTAAACGTGTCTGCTCCGATGACAATATATAATTATGTAAAACTGTATATTTATTCTTAAATAAAGTTTTTTTTTCTTTCGGTTGTGCGACTGCGTACAAAAAATGCACGAGTCACGTGCAGGCCTAATTATGAAACTGGATTGCAGTTTAACGATATTTGTCGGTAGGTAGGTGTAAAGAATATAGGTAAAGGTCCGGATTTTTCGCGAATTCAACGATCTGCCGGCTGGACTTCATAGTCGTGTGTACGATCTGCCTTCAGCTACTTGTTTGCAGACTACTTCTTCTGTTTGTAACATGTGTACGTACATTTGACAACGTAGCACGGTAGTCTGTGAGTGTTTTTATACTGGTTCCCACTGGTTCTGAGTTTTCAAGTACAAGTTTAACTTACAACGAGCCAATAAAAACCACAATACATGACCTAGAAATCCAACTTTTCCTCGATTTAATCCGCGAAATCTCAGGATCTCTAGTAATAGGCGAGCCTACGATTTTTCCGCGAAAAGAATTCTGCAACAGTTTATTTCAATGACTTATGTGCACGTATGCAGCTCCGCTTCATTGCAAGAGATTGGCTGTTTTTAACTCTCAGCGTCTAGGGTTCTACCCGCAAATCACAGACGTGTGGTGTCGCAGTAACCTTGTTCCTGTTGGCACAGTCAAATGTACCACGTCTGTACAATAATACATTCTGCCAATAACAATGAAGCAGAGCTGCAGATGAGCACATAAACCATTGAATCGAACTGTTGAAGATTTTTTTCGCGAAAAATCGTGGGCTCTAGTAACAGGCGGAGACACGCAGGATTCGCGTTATTGTTTGAGAACTGACTAGACTGTACTGACCTATACAGACTTGAACACAATTTGTATGGACCTGAAAAAATTAGTATTTTTTAAAGGCATAAGCTAGATTTTGTTAGTGTCAGTTTTAACATTGGTCCTTGACTTATTTGATCCCTCCTGAGAAGTGCTGAGCCAATAATAAGTAGAGACAATAGTACATCGTGGGAAAAGTTGATTGTTTGCTAGGCTCCAACATGCTATGTATAACAAATGAAGGTTTTGCACCTATATTGGCTGTCCTTTATATGAAACACTGTGTCCTCCTTCTACAGTCCCTATTATAACCGTACAGTTTTAACACAGAACGTGTGTAATTTTCCAGAAAACTGTTTACACGCGTAACGATTGAGATACTGCAGTTTATTGGAGACTATGTTAAATATTTTCGCGATTTCCCAGTGTCTTTAATAATAGGAATATACCAAGTGCAAACCCAGTCATGTGGTATTACTGTGTCAGCGAGCAGCCAATGAACAGCTGATGTCTACTTGAATACACAGTTATTCTTGGAGGCTAGCCTACGGGTCAATGAACCCGCTAATTATTCCGGTCACTGCTAATTGGATGCTTAAAAACTCTACCCGGATTGTTACTTTTTGAACGCCTCAAGCTGGAAATATGTCCTACCCAGGTTAACCTTGTGACATAATATAACCTTGTTGTACTACCACGGCACAACCTCGTCACTCCTCGGCGACGTACTTGGAGCTCAAAGTAAACCAGGGCGGACTGCCCTTGCCACTCCTGTACGGAGCAGGTGTATCGATGCTCGGGACGTCAGGCGGGATTCTATTTCTGTCCGACCCCGCAGTTTGCGCAACCCTTGAACTATTTTTAAATTAGTTTGGGGTACCGTGAGAACGAATCAGGGAGAAAAACGCGTTGACTAACTTTTTAGGACGTCTTATAGGACTCAAATGAAAACAAAAAGTTGTAAACGAAGAAAAAAATGTGTGCGTTGACCCCGAGCTGTTCGGCTAGTTATCGTTAAACGAGGAAGTATTGCAAACGACATGAAAACTAATAAACTAAGCGCGTCTTAGAGCATATATTTTAACCATTTAATTGTCAATGAAATGACTAAGATTGTTTAAGAATGATTCCTTAAAACGGCAATGATAGGTACACACAGTTGCGGCTCGTGGGTTGTTGCCAGGTGGGGCTGCAGATAGTTGGAACTGTACACTCTTGATGAACGCGCCGTAGACCAACGACCATGAAATATTTGCCGGCTACTGACCACTCAGTAGTAAGGGACACCTGCACATCAGAGTGTCAGCCAACAAGCGCACAACCCAGTACAGCTCTTGGCAACTGCAGCCCTACCTGGCAACAACCCACGAGCCGTGGTAGGTTCACATAAAACAATTACACGAACAAATGGCAAATTAATTATTTTTTATTTCTAAAATACGTTTTGAAACTGGTTAGTTTATGTTGTCTCGAAAAATGCAACTCTTTGTTTCTATTTCATGCCATTGCTAGAAACCCGAAAATTTCGCGAAGTCATTTGAGAAAACTCCCGCGTTGGGTCACTGTTACTGCAGTTCTTCCTTGAGGAATGTGGACCAGTAACAGACCTGCATGTAAACCCATTGCTACTGTGTCATTTGTACAACTGGCCACTCACTGCAGCAACAGCCAATGTACAAGTAGTTGAGGACAGAGTGTATACAGAACTGCGGAGTCTACCCGGCTGGCCGTTGAACATGCGACGTTTCCGAGTTTCTAGCCATTGTTGTACTATGTTGCTTCGTAAACAAAGAGTTTTATTCTTGGTCGTCATAGGACTATGGCGTAGGCCGCTTAGCGTTATGACATACCGGGGTGTTATTATATTCGAAGATGATTATCGTGGTGTGTTCAATGACTAGTACACCCTGACTGTTCTATGGTAGTGTTTTGACGGAATTCAGCATAACAACCACTTTATCATCATATCGAGATCAAAGCAACCTGATATTTTATATTTTATAATTTGTTCATTGGCAATTATCAGTTACATTACTTACTAAAAACCATCTTCCAAACTACGGAACCGTCATTGTTTTAGTTTACTAAACTGAATCACGTGACTGTAGTATGGTATATTATAAGTTCTAGTTGGAACACGGTCTTGTGTATTTTATTTTATTGTTGCCAAAGTGAGCAAATAGTTTTAGAACTCTTTCGAACTTTCATTCCACTTTTGTTTACTGTTTTTAGTACACCAACTCAGTTTAGCAAACATAATAATGTACATTTATGTTACACATCATATGACGAATTTTGGTGATCAAAGCGACCTAGCTGATGTTTCGTAAACTATAATTTGGTGCATAGTAATTATCAAGTTACGTTACTTAAAAAACCTAGCTTCGTCAACGAAACTGGTTGAATTTATAAATCCGGGTAAATATTAAGAATAGCTACTCATCGTATATCGGCCAAACTATTAATTTTAAAGGCATAGATTATAAATTTAAAAAAATGCTTCTATAGGCGTTAGAAGTAGTCGTACGTAAACAAAATTGTAGATTACTAATTTCGAAATTTTCCGTTTTTCGTTAGGTTAGTTTTGGTTAGGTTACTTTACCCTTACGTTATCCATTTTGCGTTAGGTTAGGTTACCTGGCCTTCCGTTAAGTTACCGATCCTAACAAAAGATGGAAAGCTGAAGGATAAAATAACCTAACGTAACATATCATACCATAAACGGAAATTTTCGAAGTTGTTAAACTACAGTTTTCTTTATGTACGACCACTTGTAACGGCTATAGAAGCATTTTTCATCAATCAAGGGGGACTCGCAGAGCAGCGTGTAGTTGCGATGGCGGGCCGGGGTTAGGCTTCCAAGACGTCCAGCAAGTAGAGGACCTCCCTAGGTAGGATGCGTTTGTATGCATGAGGCAGGAGCGGTAAGGACCATTGACCGACGCATGTAATACATTATCTCCTCTCCGCGTAAGCCCCTCGGATGGCGTGCAGTGCTTCACTATTATCCTTTTTCTTTTGGGACTTTAAGCCGTGAGCCTATTGTTTCATTTGTGGGTAGCATAGTTACATGTCTAACACTTGTTTCTATAGTTGTGTTTCTTGAATCCGGTTGTTACTATTCCAGATAAGGCAGTCCGAACCTCCCCCCATTTTTTTAGGGGTTCGAAAATAATATTTCTAACAAACGTGCCGAATTTGTAACACTATTGCCACATAGTTTGAAGTGTGTGTTCTTTTAGTAGATAAACAAATCTAGTAAAATTTTTAATAGTTTCGTCAAATAAAGAATAGCTGCATCTTGCTACAACGCATTTGAAGCGCAGGAAGTGCAGACCCGTAAGTATTTATCTTCGTCGTACTGTTAGTAAAGACCGGACAAATTCGTGGTTTCACTGACCTGTAGGCTAGCCTCGAAGAATATATGTGCACTCAAGCAAACAAAAGCTGTTCATTATAGCCAGAAGCAGTGATTTTTGGTGAAAAGAATTCTGCAACAATTTGTTTCAATGCCTTATGTGCACACCTGCAGCTCCTGCTTCATGGTCAGTTATTGGAAGTTTTTAACTTTCAGCGTCTAGGGGTCCTACCTGCAAAGCACGGACGTGTGGTGTCGCGGTAACATTTTCTGGTTGGTGCAGTCAAATGAGCCATGCCTTTCTCAAATTATATTCTACCAATAACTACGAAGCAGTGTTGCGGGGGTGCACACAAGGCATTGAAACAAGTTGTTGCAGAATTCTTTTCACCAAAAATCACTGGCGCTACTTATACGAGGTGTCAAATAAGTCAAGGACCAATTGTGAAAGTGACACGAAGTTACAGTTGGTGGAATTCTAGCATGTGCCTAAAAGAAAACACGAATAATTTCAGGTCTCTAACATTAGTACGTGATGCAGTTTGTGACACGTGTGCACAATTTTGTAACAAATCGCACACGTTCTGTGTTGAAGTACTGTAGCTATAACTAGGGACCCTTGTTTTTCGCAAAAAGAATTTTGTCTCACTTTGTTTCTGTGCCTTACGTGCACAGCTGCAGTTCTGCTACGTGGTCAGTGATTGGATATTTTAACTGCCGCGAGCCTATGGACTCTACCGGCAAACTACAGACGTGTGGTGTTGCAGGAAAGTTTTTGTGATTGGCCTAGTCAAATGAGATACCACTCTTCACACAGACACGCTGCCAATAACCACTATGTAGAATTAAAATGTGCACAAGGCACTGAAACAGACTGAGGTAAAATTCTTTTCGCGAAAAAACAGGGTCCCTTGTTATAACTAGACGTGGCGAAGACAGAAACATTGCTACAAATAAACGATAGGGCCTAGCCATTATCAACATAAAACCTTCGTATTATACACAGCACGCTGAAGTTTAACAAATAGTTAACTTTTCCGGCGACTTCTCGTCTCTCAAGTCATCTTTGCCTTCCTTTTTTTTTCTTTAAAATCCTCTTTTTATAGTGGCAGTCGGGGTGAACGCAGGGGCGCCATTTCAGGTTTTTCTTGTGGAGGGGCAAGATTTTTTTTGGTGACAGTGCATCTTTTTTATTAATTATGAATGTATAAATTAGAAACTTTAATAATAAAATTTCAGTTTTATGGGCTTAAATTAGCATTATTTCAATAGCAAAGTGCGAAAAATATATTTTATACACATAAAATTATAAATCCAGGGGAGGCATTTGCCCCCCTACCCCCGTAAATGACGCCCCTGGGTGAACTTATTTTACGTGTTCGAGGCCTAAAATAACGTACGCGGTTAGGACGAGACAGTACGCGTATCACGCCTAGCCCTAGCCTCTACGCGCGTCATTGACACAGAATATTTAGGTATACAGAAGTGAAATAGCCATTAGAAAGGCGAACTCACTCACACACGCCAGCAAAATGGCTTCCCTGGCCAGCAACATGGCGGGAACACCTACGGCCAATCAGCGTAAGGCAGCTGCCCTGCTAGTCGGCAACCAGGCCAAGAGGAACCCTGTCGTAACATGCTGGAGCCAAACATACACGAGGTTGTTACTAACAGTTCCGGGCAACCAATAACAGGCGTAGTTCGCCCGTATCAAAAGAGCTGCCATGACATTTCATGTCTGTATTACTGTCTAGTCTGTGTCATTGAACTGGCGTGCAATCTTCTCCTCGACAACACTTCTGTATGAGACCGTATCATTTTATGACGTATTATTCAAGACCAAGATGCATTGTACACGCCTATGCCTTTTAAAAGATTATGCGGCAAGATTTACGTACAAAACAACCGCAAAACACACATTTTCACAATTTCCGGCTGCTATAAATAGAGGCACGAGTGTTTCGCACATATACCTGGCAACAGTCTAGAATTCTCAGTCCTATACATAAATTGGCCGAAGTCGAATATCCATTAGCGTCTAACCGATCAAGTGGGTAGCACGTGTATTTCCCACGACTTGTTTCTTATTTATCACAGGCTGGCAATTGTCAAATGTGTGTTAAAACATCTGCTGTCTAATCGCAGAAAGGGTGGTGAATAGAGACACTGGAAAATCGCGGGAATAGTTGACTGTTTGCTAGGCTCCAACGTGATGTATATAACACTGAATGTTTCGTATCAACATTGGCTATCGTTTATTTGTAGCATTTTTTGTCTCTACAACAGGCCCAGTTAGAACTGCACAGCTTGGACACACAGCGTGCGTGATTTGTCCCAGAACTGTTTACACGTGTCACGGTTAATATAATACAGTTCATTGGAGGCTATTTTAAACATTTTCGCGATTTTCCAGTGTCTCTAGTGGTGAAGTATACGTTATTGACGTTCAACCTGACCTGGAATCAATACGCGAAATAATAAAATATGCTCTAATTAGTAGTGCTGAACTACAAATGGGTATACACGCGTGTAACGTACTTTGAATGCAATTGCTAAGTAGGTATCAGTAGAGACCTGAACTATTCGCGAAAAGAATTTTGCCCCACTTTGTTCCAGTGCCTTATGCGCACGTCTGCAGTTCTGCTTCACATATATTGGCAGCGTGCCTTTGAACTGTGACGTTTCTCATTTGACTGTACCAATCACAATAAGGTTACTGTAACACCACACGTCTGTGATTTGCGTGTAAAACCCCACGACACACGAATGTCAAAACATCCTATCTCTGACCGTGAAGCAAGTCTGCAGACGTGCACACAAGTCAC